>JAQBSW010004334.1:0-70525 GCA_029291075.1 Eudiplozoon nipponicum
ACTAATTTGTTACTAGGTGCGCAGTACCTCATACGCAATTGTATACATTAGAGTTCCCGGCTTAAAATAAAACACAATATTTGACATTCAAGTTTTTTTTGTTTTATCAGTTTTGAATTTTTAACTTTGATTATACACGAATTAAATATTAATCTTTGAATTGCGTGCGTGCCTATTCATGTGCATTTCCAGCTTCCAAGTGATTCTCCTTTGTTTTCAAAAGTTACAATCAAAAGCAACAGATGTTACAGTCGAGTTGAATTCTCGCGAATATTTGGTCTGTTTAACTGTGTTGTATCGACCTGTTTTATTATTAAGTTATGCCTAAATCTAATATGTCTCTCAATATAAATTACTAATACATAAAAATTTCTTAACATAATTTTATCAATAAACTTTATGTTCATCTGCATTCTTTGAAATTTAATACCGGAATTACTTATCGTTGAATATCTCACTCGTTTTGACTACAGAATTTAATGATTCGGCAGAAGTGAAACGTGATTAAATAATGCTAATTTAGCGTTGTAATGCTTGCACCCTCTGATAGCCTATTTTCCCATTTTTACTTGAATAGGTGTGGCAATAATTTCGCAAAATTGTTTTTAGTTCAAGCCCAAATTTATATCTTTGTAGGAATACAGTGACGGCCGCTACCTTAAAGGGACAAAGCCTGTATGCCTTTGGCATGAGTGCGGTCACACGACTACGAGTGTTCGTTATCTGCGTCGGCATATGAATTTGCACACTCAGAACAAAGCAGTTGCCTGTCCTCAGTGTGGTGTTTTGCTGACTAGTTTACGGATTTTGGTCAATCACCGACTTCGACAATTGACTCAAGTTGAAATTAGACAGACAAGCCGGAGGGTTGACGAAACGCGGGCAGCCAACGCTAGTTCAGTGGAGACAGCTGGCCTTAAACAAGCGACGAGCGCTATGCCCCAGGTAATTGAGCATAAGTATTTTTTAATTGTTGTCATTGCAGTCATCCGTGGCTCGTTTGTCTTATGCTAGTAATTTGCCAAGCCAATTTCCTTTCTGATGGACACTGGACATCTAGCCAGTCGTCGAACATATGTTCTGTTCGACAACTGGTTAAATACAATGGGATTTGTGTTTTATTCAATCATACAAACATGCTTCAAAGAATTGTTGTCACTGATCACACAATCAATAATTGTTTAATTATATATATATATATATATATATATATATATATATGTGTGTGTGTAGCGAAAGCTGCAAAAAGTTAATGTTCGTGCCTGCATAGTAATTGCTCAGACGATATTTCCAGTCAAGTAGAAAGTATGTAGGACTACTGGAGGTAAGAGCCGCATATGTAATATTGCTTTCTATATATAAGCAATGCGGTTTGATACTCGATAGGCAGTTTTCCGTCGTACTCTGACGATGATCATGAAAGGCCGAAACTCGTCGGTGCGTGCGACTTTCTGTAGTTTTGGTATGTTCGACGACTGGTTAAATTTACTTCATCGTCATGCCCTGTCATACAAAAACCAATATTAACTAATGCTTCACTGCCATGTAAGAGAACCAAAAATAAGAAAATTTTTTTTTAAATAACAGAAAAAAATATAATTTATGCACAAAAATTATTAGTGAGATTAATGAGAATAATTATCTAGATAACACACAGAAGTGAGGCAAACTAAACCTCTACACAACACCCTTATGGCCAAATCAGCATTAAAGCAGGGCAACATCAGCGATAAAGCTTGCGATTTTCACTGTTTCACGTCATAAACAAGACCAACCCTCACAGCTAACTCTACACTACTAAGAAAATAAACTTACGAAGATTATTCTAGTAGAAATCTGAAAGAAGTTTGCCACTGCGATCGACTCGATACCATATCGCGCAGAGTTTCCAAACAATAACTCGGACTCGATAATGGAAAACTAGTGAGTCCTATGCTACCCAATTTGGATGTAGTTGACTTTAACTGTTTCGACCATGTCAATATTTGTCCATCGTTTTTCCTACGCCAATCTGGCGCCAGAAAATCGAATTAAGCACATCCACAAACGTGATCGATGTAATGTGGTTGATGGAGCCTTATTTGTTTTTCTAACGAGGAGCATGTATTTGCCGATCCAAAGGTAAGTCTATGGGTTTCAGCGTTGGTTATTCTTTGTTGGTAACCCAGATGTGCTATGCTTCTCAAACAACGATGATCGATTTTCTGTAAACGTCTTAAATCTTCGACTCTAAGGGGCCAGGTCTCACTAGCGTAAAATAAAATTGCGTGTACAGATGTATTTGTAAACATGACCTATAAGGCCGATTGAAATACTAACATTTCTCCATAAATGACGAAGGTTCGAGAAAGCTACTCTAGCTTTCGCGTTTCTCATACTCACCGCATCAGACGTATTTCCTGAGTTATTGATAGAGCTACCAATATGTGTAAACTTGTCAACAAATTCCAGATCTTCACTCTGCAGTCACAGAATTGGTGTGAGTTGTGTATGATACTGTAAAATTATCTCACGTTTAGAGGGTGTGAATTTCAGACCAAAAGACGGGAAAACGTCAGTTAATCTATTTTTAATGTAGCCTAAGCAGAAGACCGATTGTCGAATGTTAGTATGATATTGTCTGCCTAGTCAAGATTGATTAATCTACGGCGTGGGGGAACTTCAACAACTTCATTCTGAACGTGTGGAAGAGTGCTGTTCATAATAGCATTTATTATAAAATTAAAAAAATAGTAGACGAAGGATAGCTTTGTAGAACACCACTGCAGTTAGTAAAGTTGTTCATCAATTCGTTGTAGACCTTAACGTGACCACAAATGTTTATTTAGGAACGCGTATAATATTTACATATTTGGTGGGCACAACACTTTTAGAGAAAATATCGGAAAGAACATTTTAATCCACAGAATCAAATGCACCCTTAAAGTCTAGAACGACAGCTATGTTAAAACGGCGATATACATATCTCTGTTGACGAACTTGCCATAAGGTAAAAATATTATCTATACAACCTCGTTCTGATTGCAAGCTGGTTTGATCTTTAGTATGTGATACGCACGAAGCGCTAAGACGATGTAAGTTAGACGAAGTAAATAACCTTGAAACGACTGGAGTCAAGCTTATATCACGATGGTTATCACACGAATTACGATTGCCTTTTGTGAAGATAGGGATTATGGTAGACTCATTCCAAATAAGTTGTACGATCTCTTCATTCCATTTTTCGAGATTAGCATTCCACACTGTTGATACAGGCATGCTTTCTGGAATCGGACCTGACGCAGATGCCCAAGAAAATTGATTTTTGAAGCTCTAAGCCCACCTATAAAGACGAATTATTATATCAGGTAATAGATGTTTTTTACTAGTTTCGCGAACTGTAAATTTTCGTGAACCTTTTGCGCGGTTAAGTTGGAACAAACAGCGGCTATTACCTGATGTGAACGCTTCTTTCATCTCTCCAGCCTTTCTGGTTTAAAAGTATTCGAGATCGATATTTAGATTGCGCTTACATTTCTACGAATATTATTAAGAGTCCAACTAGGTGGAATGGTGCCTTATTTCGAGTATCTCCATAGATTTTGCAGAGAACGAACGATTATTGCTATTGGGAACCTACAAAGCCACCTACACTAGTACTGGCATTGTTCATAGTGGAGCTTATCTTCATCCAAAGTAAAATCTAATTTTCACCATTATCTTTAAAATATCTTCATACTTTTGTCGGATGGACGGTTGTTCGAGTTTGCTTATATCTACTTGAGATGTATTCTTACTTATTTCCTGGAATATTGTTAAGCAAATTTACAACGGTTAAGGGCATGGTCCGAGTCAGTATAAGTGCTCCAAAAAGGACGACAAACGACGACGACGAAATTTAAAACTAATTGGCACATGATCAATTAAAGTCCAGCATCGCCTGGGATCTCGAGGACGCCATGTTGTGCAACGTCTTATACTACGTCTAAAGTTTATGCTACTTAAATATAATCTATGTTCCGCACAAACATTCAGCAGTCGTTCATCATTATCGTTGCGCGTCAAGCTTAAATAGTATCTTCCACTTAAATGAAACTCTGCATTACTTAAGCACCCAACTTCAGCATTAATGTTAACCATAACAAAGACTATATCTGAACTTCTTGCTCTACACAGTAAAGAGCTTAATTTGTAGTGAAATTCATCCTTGCTTTCGTGTTTGATGAAATCTGTAAGTGAATATGCAAATATGACGAAAAGACAACGTTGATTAAGGTTTCTTACATAGATTTTAGTAGATGTATTTAAACGTGCCGCACAAAGTCGGTTGTGTACAGGGACCCAATTAGTTTAAAAAGCTTTAGCTTAATGCTAAGGACAATACCGACGCCCCATTTATCAGATTGAGGAAATTATGTGGAACCAGAGGTTCGAAGCCAATAACGCATAGATAAGGTTGGTGTACATGGTTCTGTAATGCACGTAGTATCCTGTGTTCTGGCTTCTGATACGAAACTTACATCGATTTCTAGTTTATCTAACATACGTGCAAGAGCGTCCTGTTATCCAAATTGTTTTAATATGTGCACATTAAATGGGCCGATGTTAAAACCTAACTTGGGTTTAATGAATGGAAATCCGATATTGGACTCAGTGATAGGAACAACAACATAATATCTAAAAGAGCATTAGTGTTTGAATGAGAAGAGGAAAGAGAAGGAAGGGATGCAGAATCCGAGATGAAGATGTATGCAGTAGCCTAATTTCGTTTATCCACTCTGCTCGACTTAACATATAATGCGACCGTTTTTTTACAGCGCGACGGCCGATGCAGCATGTAATCGTAACAATTTGTATCGTTCATGGTTATGCGTGGACTGTAAAAGAACAATAGGTCGCCTATTTCTAGTGAGGATGGTTTGTATTTGGAGTTTTCGTTCTCTTAGATAGTCTGACAACCAAGGCCGATGAGCACTATCTGCCCAGATGTCAGTGGCCAGTTTCCTTCAGCAGCCAAAACCTGCCCTTCATGTCTGGCACCCTTGCTTTCATTCAGTCACTAAAAATTTAATACTAAGTGGTATTTCGTAGTTTTACCAAACGCGGCTTCATGTGAAACGGAATGATAGCCATGTCCCTTTAGACCCTTCAATGTTCACGCTACCATTCCAGGACTGACTTGCTTGTGCTCGCCGGTCGTCAGGCTGGAGTTTCCATAGCTACGGACTACTGGTTAACTGCAATATGATTAGTGTTGACTTTAAGCTCGCAAACTTAACATTTCACAAGGTTGCAAATGAAATTCATCAAGTAGACCAATTTCGATCCTATTGGACACTAAATAAATACTTTCCAAAATTAAGTTCTAACCAGGATAAATTGGCTTCGATGTTTGTGACTATCCGCTCCATTACGCATGCCGCATACCGCACTCAGTTTCAAATCACTTAACAATTTTGTTTTTCATTAGCTTTTCCTTCAGGTCTAGCCTATTTGGCATCGATGTTGAACTCAAGTTCCAACTATTCACTTCGGTAATGAGATACCACCACCATCCCTTTTCATGTACAGCCTAGAGTTTGTTGTAGCTACGTAGTACAATAAGTATGAAATGCGTAGTAGCGGATTGAGATCAAGCGTGCCAGACACGAAGAGCAAGTTTTAGCTGCTGAAGAAACCTGTCTGCAGGCGCCTGGGCGGTGGGCTTGTCATTTCTGGTTGGCGGGTTGTATAAATGTCTGAATGGAGACCATTCACGCTAGAAATATGCGAATTTGTGCTCTTTTGTAGCTCACATATTTGCAGGAATAACATGATCAATAATCAATCTATTCTACATCGGCAGTCCAGCTGTGTAAAAAGTGTTCATTAACTGCCTAGATGTGAAGGTTGAATAAGCGAAACCAGGTTACTGCAGGCATATTAACTTCCTATTCTGTCACTTTTCATTCACTTTCTTCCTCGTCTCAGTATGACATTAACGCTCTTGTAGATGACATCACTATGATGGAAGTTGATCAAATCCCTGAGCTAAATTATTTTACGAAATATCGAAACTAGTTAAAGTCAAATAACATTCATTAAACTTAGGTAAGGTTTTCACACCGGCGCATTTAATGTATGAACTTTGAAACTAATTTAACAAAAGGAAGCTCTTTGACATGGATATATGTTTCGTACCTGAAACTATAATGCTAGTTTCTACGAATATTCAAGAACTGGGTGCATCATATTTAGCTACGTGTTATTGGCTTTGTATCTCTGGTACCACGAAGCAATGGTGAATCGGTATTAACCTTGGCTAACGAGCTTAATTTTAAAAAAAAAATTAAATGGATCTCTATAAACAAGTTTAATGTCTTCAACTGAAATCAATGCCAGAAAACTTAGTCAACGCTGTCTTTTCGTTGCATCTGCATATGCCCCTCACCGACTGCAGCACAGACGGCAGCAAGGACGCTTTCTACACCGAATTCATTGTTTTACTAAATAGATCGAGGTGTTCAGCTGTAGTCTTGGTTATGGTTGATATGAAAGCTCAAATAGTGCGCTTAAGCGACAAAATATGAATCTAGGGGATTAATACACTTTAAGCTCAATGCACACTGATTACTGAGAACGACTGGTGGATAACTGTGCAAAGCGTAGACTATACTTGAGTAGCATGGAGGTCAGACGTAGTGTAAGGCGTTGCGCCACATAGCGTCCTCCAGTTCCCGGACAGTTGTGTGCTCAAATAGTTTATGTAGCATTTAACTATAGATGGCGTGGTTGCATCCAGGACTGTCGCTAGTTTTGGAAAACGTATGTCGACTCAGAACATGCACTTATCCGTTAATACTTTGCAATAACATATTCCGTAAAACTAAAGATGTAAGCAATTTCGAAGTGACGACTTGCCAAAAAATATGAAGTTTTACTAAAATCGATGACAACTGGTCTTAGTGGTGAAAATTGAAACTTATTCTGGACAAAGACAAGTTCCATTATGCACACAGCAGGTATTGCTGTATGTGGCTTTGTAGGCTCCCATACAAATAGTCAATTGATTCTCTGAAAGATCTGGAAGCTCTCGAATCTTGGTGAAAAATGTATGCTCGCGTGGCTTTAAATTTTACTAGTGGAGCTATTAGGTTCCAACTTAAGTAGAGTCGAATATTCGATCTTGAATCCTTTTGGATCACAAACGATGAAGTGGTGGAAGTAGTATACGCATCAGGTAATTGCTGATGCTTGCTCAAAATTATACGAGCAGCGCATACGATAAAATTAAAAATTATTGAAGCAATACATTAATTTAAACGAACATTGGTTGCGCGGGCGGTTGTTACAATTACTTTAATCAAGATTGCGGTCTTGATATAAGCACCTGACCCATTAATTACTTCCATATGTCAGTATAAACTAAAAATTGTATAGTGTAGAAAAGGCAATTCATCCCGTAGATCGGTTTCTTCCTTATTGGGAACTCATCACGTACTGGCCAGAATTTGCCGCGGACAAGGCTCGAACCAGGGCACGTCTACTTCCGAATTTGGTTCTTTAACCACTGAGCCTCCTTGAAGCACACTACACAAAATTTTCAGTTCTATACTAAATAATGTGACTTAGTCTTTTTTTCTTTTAGGTGGAGCTCATATGGCATCCATTTAGACCCAAAGTTCCAACTAAAACAAATAATAATACATTATTCAAATACTGTTTTTTGCGACTTTATATATATATATATATATATATATATATATATATATATATATGCAAGTATGTATTAGGTGTTGCGAACCTGCAACAATTTAGCTTCGTTGTTAGTTCCGTTCATGCTGTCTTTGGTTTATCTTTCTGGTCACAACTGAACTAATTTGTTACTAGGTTCGCAACACCTAATACATGCATTATTTTGTCAATTATCTAGTTAAATTTAAATTAGACTTTGCTTCGAAGATTTTAGCACACCGAGGAGACATTTAAGCACACTTATGCAATTCAACGCCTCTGAAATGAGTTAACACCGACTGATGTTATATGTTTAAAAGCGGATAAAGGGGGAGCTACGGTTCTGATGGGTCAGTCCGATTGTAATAATAAAATGTTCGAAAATTAAAGTAATAATGAAGTATATCACCATCATCATCATCATTTCCAGCCACACAAAAGTCAAGTGACTAATTTTTGACTGGAGTCAAAAAAAGTATATAAGTGAATTTAGATAAATTATTATTGAGATTTACGAGAGAGGGAGAGGGGTAGAGAGAGAAGGAAGACCTTGCTGCTATAAGTAAATTTATCAGGATAACTCACAGAAATGAGGCAAACTAAACCTCTCCACAACACCATTATGGCCAAGTTAGCATTCGGGCAAGGCGACATCAGCAACACAGCTTCCTTGCGGATTTCACCGTATCACGTCATAAACAAACCGAACCTCGCAGCTAACTTTGCCCTACTAAGAAAAGAAAGCTACGAAGATGATTCTACTATACATCTGCAACAAGATCGCCACTGAGCTCGATTCGCTGCCATATCGCTAAGGGTTTCTAACCAAGAACTGTGATGTGCACGAGGACCCCATCCCGGCAGACGAGTGGATCCTATACTACCCAATTTGGATGTAAGTGACTTTAATTGTTTCTGCCATGTCAAAATCTGCCCACCTTGTTTCTTACGCCAATTTGGTGGTGGATGAGAGAACAGAGCTCTATTGGGCAATCGGAATGAGGGCATACGCAAAACGTGACCGAGCCAACGAAGTTGATGGAGCCTTATTTGCTTTTCTAAAGACGAGCACTTATTGTCAGATCCAAAAATATGTCTACGGATGTCAACGTTAGTTATTCGTTGTTGGTAACCAACATGTGCTATACTTCTCAAACAACGATGATCGAATGCCTGTAAGCGTCTCAGATCATCAACTCTAAGAGGCCAAGTTTCACTAGCGTATAGTAAGACTGCGCGTACAGATGCATTGTAAACACGACCTTTAAGGCAAAGTGAAATATTCGCGTTTCTCCATAAATGACGAAGGTTCGAGAAAGCTACTCTAGCTTTCGCGATCCGTATTCTCACCTCGTCGGACATATTGCCTACGTTATTGATAGAGCTCCCAAGATATGTAAACCTGTTGACTATTTCAAGATCTTCATTCTGCAGTCGCAACGTTGGAGTGAGTGGTGGGTGATCCTGTAACAGTATCTTACATTTAGAGGGTGCGAATTTCATACCGAAAGACGGAACAACGTTTGCTAATCTATTTAAGGTGGTCTGGGCAGCATGCTGATTGTCGAATAATAGTACGATATCGTCCGCATAGTCAAGATCGACTAGTTTATCTCCCGGGAGAACTTCAACTCCAGCGTCCTGAATGTGTGAGAGAGTGTTGTTCATAATAGCATCGATTACAAAATTAAACAAAAATGGGGAAAGTGGACAAACTTGACGAACACCACTGCTGGTTATAAAGTTATGCGTTATTTCGTTGTAAACCTTAACGCGACCAGAAGTATTTGTGTAGAGAGCTCGTATAATATTAACAAATTTAGTGGGCACACCGCTTTTCGACAAGATATGGAATAAAACATTGCGATCCACCGAATCAAATGCACCCTTGAAGTCTAGAAAGACGACTATTGTGGGACGGTGATATAAATGTCTCTGTTCGAAAACTTGCCTTAACGTAAAAATATTATCTATACAACCTCGTCCTGCGCGGAATCCAGCCTGTTCTTTTCTTGTTTGTGATTGACGTGAAGCGCTAAGACGACGTAGGATAATCGAAGCAAATAACCTTGATACGACCGGAGTCAAACTTATACCACGATGGTTATCGCACGAATTACGATTGCCTTTTTTGAAGATGGGAATGATGGTCGACTCATTCCAGTCAAGTGGTACTTTTTTTTTTACTTTACTGCGGCTGGCTCCTTTTAGAGGATAAGCCGGCTCCATTGATATCCCGGATTAAACCTCTCCATGCCGGGCGGTTGGCAGCCATTTCGGAACATAAAGAGGGCCAATGACGCTCCCAGTGACGCGGACCATAAACATTGCGTAAACCTAGGAGTTCCATGTCCGATTTGATTGTTGCAAGCCATGTCTTCAGTTGTCCGCCTCGGCGGCGGCGCCAGTTTGCACATTGACCTGGGTTCATCACCTGCCGTACCATTTCGTCTTCGGGTTTGCGTAGTACGTGCCCGAACCATTGAAGTCGACGATGTTGGATCCAGACGGATAGTTGCATGATGTCACCGCATTGGTGACGAACAGATGCGTTCGACACTCGGTCCATCCATTTTGTCTTTGTGATGTACCTAAGGCACCAATGGTCGAATACTTCGAGCTTTTTGGAGTCCTCAGAACGTAATGGCCAAGTCTCACAGCCATACAGTAGCACAGGGCGAACAGTAGCCTGGTAGACTCGGATTTTCGTTTTGAGGCTGATTTCACTTCTTCTCCAAAGTGAGTTCTTCAATTGTAAGAAAGCAAGTCTGGCACGGTCGATGCGTGTTCGGACTTCATTCTTTGCTTGACCAGTTGGAAGTATTTTTGAGCCAAGGTACGTAAAATCGTCGACTGTTTCGATTGGGCTGTCGTACACCGTGAGCTGCTCATCAGATGAAGATACACCGATGGCGAAGGCTTTCGTTTTGTCGGCATTGATTTCCAGACCAACGGCTGATGAAAACTGGGCCACTTGATCCAAAACGGCTTGCATGCTCCCAAAGCTGTCAGCAAGGAGAACAACATCGTCTGCGTAATCAACATCCGTCAGCCATAGGTTATTTGATACTTGAACGCCTCGGAACTCAGTTAGCGCGTTGCTCAGAATCCAGTCAACCGCATAATTGAACAATATGGGTGACAAGGGACATCCTTGTCGAACCCCTGTGTGCAGACTGAATTCATCCGATTCTTCTCCGTAAACACGTACTCTGGCTTTGGTGGCTGCATAGTAGGCCTTGATCAGATTGACGAGTTTTATGGGCATACCGTCGAGCAGCATGATGTTCCATAGGGAGTCGCGATCAACAGAGTCAAAAGCAGCTCGGAAGTCAATAAAACAAGCGACGGTTGGTTGTTGAAATTCGTTGCGATGTTCCAAAACTCGCCGTAATGTAAAGATCTGATCAACACAGCCTTTGCCTGGGCGGAATCCACCCTGATTGGGACGGGTACGGACATGCCGCTCATTACAGAAGCGGTTCAATAGAATCGACGCCAACAGCTTGGATGCGGTGTTGAGAAGACTGATACCACGGTAGTTTTCGCACCTTGATCTATCACCCTTTTTGGGAAACGGTAGCAGGATTGACATTCCGAAGTCTGACGGGCATGCTTCTTGTTCCCAGATAGAAGAGAACAGTCGATGGATTGATGGCAGTAGTGCGCCTATACAGGCCTTGTAGATCTCTGCAGGAATTCCATCTTCACCGGGGGATTTCTTGCTCTTCATGCGCTGGATGGTCGTAGCGATCTCAACCTCAGTTGGGGAAGAGCAGTCCACATCGTAGCTGGGTGTAGATGTTGCAGGTGGTTGCGGTGGGGAGCGGCCACTGTATGGTCGGTTCAATAACTGCGAAAAATGTTCAACCCATCTTGCGATTTTGCCATTGACATCAGAAATCAAGTCTCCTGTTGCGCTGCGTAGAATTGTCTCTGCATTGCGCTTACCGGATGCTTTACGTATAAGACGGAAGAGACCCCCGAAATCACCGACGTTTGCAGCCGATTCCATGGCGGAAGCCATTTCATCCCAGTACTGCTTACGGTCAGCCCGAGCAGACCTCGTGGTTTCACGTCTCAGGTGGCGATAATTAGGCGCGTTATTCATCCGGGCATCTCTTGCTTTTTGTGACGCCCGCATCGTGCGTTCAGAGATCCAGTCTTTATGGTGACTTTTGATGGTTCCGAGCGTTTCAAGCGCAGCTTGCTGAGTAGAGAGTTTCAAGTTATTCCATTGATGCTCCACATTGGTTTTATCTACGGCATGAGTTCCACCGTCAGCGGCAGTCAACTTTGCAGTGATTGAGGCAGATAGCGCTGTACAACGGGATGGGTCCGTTAGGGCAGCAACATTCAGGCGTTTCGTAGGTTGACGGCGCCGTCGGGACTTGAGATGGAGCCTCAATTTGGCACGTACTAGAGTGTGGTCGGACCCTCCTCGGTTGCCAGTTTCAGCTCCTCGGTATGACCTGCAATCTTCGACAGAAGACATCCAACGCGACCGTACCAGAATGTAGTCGATCTGATTGGCTGTGTGACCATCGTTTGAATACCAGGTGAGCAAATGCTTCCGAGGGTGTTGGAAACGCGTATTGGTAACGCACATATGGTTGACTTCTGCAAAGCTGATAAGTCGCTCTCCGTTCTCGCAGCGCTCACCTAGACCAAACTTTCCCAGTATGTGTCTGGTGGATGAGTCAGAAGGTCCTGTTCGTGCGTTCCAGTCACCAGCAACAAACAGTATGTCGCCTCTGGAAATTCCGTTGATGGTCTCTTGCAATTGGTCGTAGAACTCATCTTTCACATCTGAATCAGCTGCGAGGGTTGGTGCGTAGACGGCTACGACTGTGATGTTAAAAGGTTTCCCTCTCAGTCGGACCGTTGCGATCCTCGGTGATACAGGATTCCAAGCCAGCATGGCTCTCTGCGCTGTAGGACCAAGTAAAATGGCTACACCGTGTTGTCCGGACCCGTCAACTGGTCCGCTGTGATGCATCAAGTATGTTGATTCTGCCGACGGTACTTTTATCTTCGTTGATCCCGTGCCGGGCAGTCGGACTTCAGACAGGCATGCAACTTCAATCTGGTAGTCATATAAAGATTTGGCCGTGATTGCTTGGCTGCCGATATCAAGCAATGTTCGAACATTCCAACACCCGAAATAAATAGGTGTTTTCGCGCTGATAAAACCAGATAGCTTTTCACTTGACACCCTAGCCTCTGGGGGAGCACAGGGCGCGTCGCTTGCCGGGGACGCCGTAGCATGATCGGTATTCATAGATTGTGACATTTTCATGGAGTTTCTTGGGAATTTGGTACAAGTGGTGTCCCCTCACCACTCGGCTTTTTGATCGAGGACGCACCTCTAGCTTTTGCACATCCAAGCGCAGTCTGCAAGGCAGCAGTAAATAGTATGGTTGCCGGTGGCTGTTGAGAGCTCATTCGCCATTCGGAAGTACGGGGTACTGTCCAGGAGTCCATGTAATCCCTAAATAGAGCCCCCGTAGCGTTTTCCACTTCAAATGTGGTCATTGCAACAAGCTGACCACTGATAATACGATTGTACTGCTTTGACTCAAAAGTTTGTTTAAATATAATTTCGTTCATAACTGCTGTTTTTTGACTCATGACATGTCGCAGTAAAAGAGACACAGATTTTTTATTTGTACTATCGCAACAGTTCTGCATGATGACTAAGCCTGCCATTTAACGTTTGGCTAGCTTAGGTTCTGTTAAATATTTTTCTAGTGTTTTCATTAAAGATTAAATTTCTAGAATTCGGTATAAATGTGTATTACAATTTATTCCGCCTGTTCTTATTTTTTATGAATGAAATTGTCTTTATTTCGTTTTTTTTGTATGATTGATGATGATGAACAGTTTCCAGTAATTTTCGTTGTTAATTGTATTTTGTAATGAATTATTATACATTGATCTTGAAAATAAGTTAAACATTTAATAATTTGGTAATATTTATATTGTAAAACATGAAGTTCTCAAGTCTGCCAGCTTTATCGGCTATATTATTCGATGATGAAAACCATTCGGATGACCAAAATTCTACTAGCATCAATGTATTGCCCACAAGTCAAACTAATTCCACTGATGTCAGTGCCAATACTATGGTTGCTCAATTAACTACAACGGATTCGGATTCGCACCAGCCGAATCAAAGCCTTGAAGTGGATACTCCACCCGCTACTTCTTTGAATGCACAGCCAAGCACGGCTACATTGGATTCAATGGCTAAGTCAGACCAATCCAATCCGATGGAGATGTTGCTCGCGGATGACGAAGTTGCTGATGTGGCTGCTGCAGTATTTGCCGAATATGTTGAGGCCATTATTCAGTTGAATGTTGCCGCTGGCAGTGGCGACATTCCTGGTATCGGTGATATTACAGAATTCGATAATGCCAACATAATACCTTCATCTGGTTTACGATCAATTGATCAGGATTCAAATCATATTCATTGTGAAGGTCAAGCAACGACGGTACGTTCGAACCTGTTGCATGCATTAATCTTCACTTGTATTCCTCTATTTTGCCTCCTGAAACTAGACGTCTTAGAAATAAATTAATCGTTTTTTACTTTCGCATTACATTTAATTATTATTTTAATATCAATTCAAGCACTCAGAGTATTTTTTACTACTAAGTAACTGGTTTTTGTTACAGATTGTGGGTGGTCAGCTTGAATTTTGAGTCACTGCGATGCCAAATAAGATTCACCTAAGGGAAGAATATTTTAGTATGTAACTGAAAATCGATTTTGGTGGGCGACTTGGATGGTGTTCCGGTTTGAGCAACGGTCGAGAAAATGCTCGAATAAGTGCCCAATAAAATATTGAATTGTACTTAATGTGTGCCCAATAAGAACTAAATCGCTCCTATCAATGAATTGCACTAGCGATCATAAGCATTGTCTATTTTATATTGACTATATATATATATATATATACATATATATATATATATATATACATATATATATATATATATATAGTGAGTATATATATATATATATATATATATATATATATATATATATAGATGATAATATTTTCATCATTATTGACATAATAGTATGCTGTTTAAAATCAATGTGATTTGTGAATAAAGTTGCATCGTCAGCAAATATCGAGAAGCTTTAATGCGTGAAATTATATCTTAAAGCTTGCTAGTGTGTCAGTTTTATTGCCTGGTTGCGGTTCTGTACGGGCTCTACTTGGTGTGTTGCGCGTCCCAATCCATTTCGAGTAAATAGAAAATGTAAACATTCGCTGTTTCTTTTGCTGCCCGTTCGCAGTTCTTTTTGCTGTAAATTATTTTATCAGTTCGATTTGTGGCATCGACATGAAATTCATAATCTCAAGTTGACATTATCATTAACCGAAACAGTAGCGCATTCGATTTATTTTTACCTGCACTAATTGGTCATGCAAAAAAATGCGTCTAGCCTAATTATACTGATTGTTATGTTTTCTAGACGAGCCATCAAAAATATTTTCTCTCTTGTTTCTTAAGGTCGGTATTGCGCAACCATCTAATTCGGGTTTGTCCAATGTTACTGAGGCTAACTTGTCGAGAAGCGGTGTCGACAATGTTGCGGAGGATTCTGTCGACTTTGCTTTTGAACTAGGCTCTCTGTTTATGTACGCCAGTCACTCAGCCTCATCGTCAGAAGGATTGAATGTGGACGAGAGCAATGACCCTGAACGCGCAGGCGCTACCGTAGATTCGGCTCGAGGAATTGCTCCAGATGACGCCACTAGCTGTACTGAAGGCGATGCAAGGTTGGTTAAAATTTTACTTTATTTACTCTATTGTACTCATTAACTTCTCTATTTTCTTTGACAACACACAGACAATTTATATTTTACTCTTAACAATATTTATACACAAGGTAATCTCGTTATGCAAAATCCAGTCACTTTAGTTTTATTCAGTTTTCTATTAGTCTATCATAAAAAGCCCATTTATTTTGGATAAAATAAGATATTATCCAATATTAAATGAGTTTCTGCCTTAAAGTCTACTCACCATTCAAAAACAAAAATGCAGCAGTTATAAAATACGTGGTGACGTAGTTCTCATTCCGTCACTTTTGATGCTTAATTTAATATCATTGCGTATTTATAAAATTTCATGTTTGTAGGTAATTCATGCCTAATACATAAATGTATATTTAGTAATCCTTTGGTCGAAGGATAAACTATATATATATATATATATATATATATATATATATATGGTATATGTATATATATATATACACTTTTAGAAATGCGTGAGCTTTAATGAAATTTATATCAGACTTTAGTTGGTAAAAATTAATAGAAATTTGATCAGATGCAAGAACTGATACCTTTTCCTATTCTCCTCCAGTTTATATATATATATATATATATATATATATATATATATATATATATATATATCTGAAAAGCAAAACAAAACAAACAGTTTAAACATGGAGTGTCGAATAAGTGAACAAACCATAGATTGCGTGCCTAACCTCCATTTCAAGCTCTTAAATGTTCGAATATGCCTTATCTGCTTGCATTAATCCGACTGTATTTTGTTCATCCATAGAGCTTCGTACGTGGCTGACTGATTTCTGTTATTGTATTTAGTAATTATCTTAATTGCTACGCGTGAGAGAGCGTACGGTGAGGTTTCGACGATATTTTGCGCAACTGCAGACGTGTATGCACCATTTTATTTGAATCTGGCATTTATGTTGCAATATTCTTTCGCTCCAGTAATTTGCCGTCTGGTCAATCCGCCTACGTAATTTGATTGACAATTTTGACATGTATATTGATTTATAATATTTGATATCGACATTAATTGCTGGTAAAGGCATGTGTGTTACCTTAAATAGAACTCGTAGTTGAGCTGCATTAAATGTGCGTGTTAATTCCGCATAAATTTTCTTCTGTTCAGTGCGATAAACAACATCCCCTTTAATGAGATTTTTGGTAAATTGCAGACTGTTCTTGTCCTAAATACGTCTGTTTCTTTTGATCTCTATTTTTGATAACTGATAACATCAGTTGTCTTCAATAGCCATTAGACAGGATAGTTTGTTGCCTTTTAAATCTGAAAGGACTATTCTGTCCATTCTTGAAAAGTGGCCGCTGCTAATTTATATTGAGAAGGTACGAAATTGATGTAATTTTTATACTGTACAGACCAAATTGGTTTATAGTAAACTATTCTATTTAATTTACCATTTTTAATCATTACATAGTAGCACATGTATTAAAGGCAGAAAATCATCCTTCTCAAGCTCTGACGTTAAACCGATATTCATGTTATTTATTGAAGATTTGAAACATCATTCATGATTAAGACCTGTTTTACGGAAAAAGATAAATATCATCGACTTAACGTATATATTGTGCACATTTGCTTATGTCACGCTTTAATGATGTGAGCTCAAAATGTCATAGAAAAATTTCAGTCAACACTGAAGAAATGGGGCTCCCCATTTCCACACTATCAATCTGTTTATGGATTGTTCCATTAAAATGAAAATGTACATATTTAGTGCATAGACTCGCGTGGAGTACGACTTCGGACCGGAGATAGTAATATGTTTTGGTCTGCCGCTTGAACTATAATGTCGGTGGTTTTTTCAATCGGAGCATTTGTAAACAAAGACGTACCCTCAAAGGTCACCATAATCTTGTTTGTAACATTTATATTCTTAATTCTATTACCAAATTAAAAAGAATCAGCAACCGAATAATTACCTAGTAGTTTGCGCAATGTCTCCAATATACGTAATAACCATTTAGCCGATGCATGCACGGAGAATTGACCATTGATAATATTGGACTCATATGAAAACATTTTTTGTTTGTTTTTGGCGGTCCATACATCGTTGGTGTGGTTAGTATAACTGGTTTGAGCTTCATCAATTAAACCTGAATCTGTTAAGATTTTAATTTAATTAATTTTATTGCGCTCAAATTTGTCTAATTCATCTGATTTATTTTCCAGACGTGTGAATTTTTTATTGTCATTCTAGATATTCTTCAACTTTTATTTAATCTGATTTGTCCATTGTACCAACGCTCTTGCATTTATCAGTGTATAATATTTTGATGTTTGCTTGTCAGCTTTAAGCGAATTTAAATGTTGCTTTGTCAATGCATGCTGTTCTGCGCATTTGAAAGGTTTCCGATGTGAAGTCTGATCAACTAAATTTGCTTAAAACCAACTGTTATATTCAAAGCTTGTGAGCTATAAATCGACCATTTTTGATCAAGTAGCAATTCAAATGCTGACTAAAAATCAATATCGCCTTTTCCTGAAGGATGATTTTCATAATTTCGGCCAATTGATAGTGCCTCCATTTTTAGTTGACAGATTGGTATTTTTGATCGTTTAAGCAAGCGTTTATCAATGTCAGTCAGTATAAAATCACACAAAACTCCAGGTTTTATATCGTTTTCTAATTTATTTAATATTTTCACCTCTGCAATTGTGCAATATATCGTTGAAACCTTGCACATATGCCCTCCGGGCGTAGCATTTAAAACAATTACAGAATGTAATTATAGAATACGAAGCTCTGAGTAAACAAACTGAAACCAGATTTATGCATACATAAAAAAGCATGTTCGGGCATTCAGCTTGAATTGGAATTGATGCACGCAATCAATTGGGTTTTCCATAATTTGACGCTCTCTCCTTGATTACATTTTCTGTTTTTTGCTTTTCAATATGCATATGCGGGAATCTTTGCTCTTCGGTAGACACAATATTTCCGTACGCGACACAAATCAATAAAATGTATGTATTAAAATATTATCATTCATTTTCACAAGCTCTGTAAATAGGGCATGCAAAATACATAAGTCGTGTTAAACGCCCGCACACAGTAAATTCAGTTACAAATTCGAGTGAAGAATTTGAAAAACGATAAAGACTGTTCTGGAAAATAAAATAATTGATAAAAATGAAGACTATTCTTAACTTTGCATTATGTACACCAATAAATTTGACTGCTACACGGAAAATATTCTGTACATGTTGCAATGAGTGTTCCTAAAAAGGTCTTTATAAAGAATGCCTTAACGAGGGTCGTGGTACATAACTCTCCGACAAACTGGACCTCATCTATGTCAAGTTTTAGTCAGCCTCGTGTACGGAGTCTTGTTCACGTTTCCTGAATATGCTCTGATGTATTTTTGTCATGCCACTATGCTTTTTATGCTCGTTGACGATTGACATTATGATGGCCCTTGTTTTTGGATCGTTATCACATCCTGTTATAATTGGTGTCCGAATCCGGAACTCCAATGCCAAATTCAAATGATCAGTAGTTACTCTTTTTTATTTCTTTTATAATCAATCACAAAGAACTTAGGACCACACTTAATTATTGGATAGGGTCCGGTAGACGTTGGCTTCAATGTAGATGGAACAACGTCAATTCTGTCATACGCTTGTTTACATGTATCTAATACCGTTTTGAACATGAACTGGCGAATGGCGTTCTCTGGTTGGTTGTGTACTCAGACTATGTAGAACGCGATGTAGTTTCTATATAAATCCCGCCACTGTTGGCTCATCACTAACTTCATAAACGCGCATTCAATTTGCTGGGTGTTGTAGACTGTGATCAAATGTAACCTGTGAATCTGATACCTTTATGCTATCGCGATTCCTTGATCGCATACCACTAAGTTATAATTGGAGTGCGGTAATCCAATCTGATTGTTTGCGCAATGCACATAGCGACGCATTTAACTCGCGATGTATGCATTCCACTAGACCGTTGCATTTAGGATAGAACGCTGTTTATCTTCGCACATCGACTCCCAGTAACTACAAGGTTTTTTGGAAAATACTCGTCATAAAAGTTGCGTTTTGGTCAGTAACTACTACACTTGGCATCCAAAATCTTTCCATCTGGTGTAGCAAGAACGCGTAAGTAAATTCTCCGCATTTTGACCAGTTAGTGGTATTTCTTCTATCTATCTCTTATGTCGATCAATTATAATCATGCAATATCGGATGCCACATTCTTCAGGCATAGCAATAATGTTAAAATAGATAAACCAGAAATGAACGTTAACCAGCTCGAAATAGCGGGATTCTGAATGAATGTGACGAAAGACATTTGAGAGTTGACATGGCCGACATGCTTTAACCCATTCGGAAATATCTCGTCGAATGGTCGGTCAAAATAAATCTTCTTGTAACAAACTCAAGTGGTGGCTCAGATTATGGTATTCATCAAATACCAGCCGTCTAAATTCTGGTGGGAGCCAAATGTTAATGGCATATTCTACTTCAATATAATATGCGATGACCTCCACATCGCTTAATTTGGAATTTGTAAATCGTTTCGGATAAATTTCTCGTCATGATTTGTGTTCTTTGTCTGTATTTTGCTTTGTCTAAACGGTGTGAAATTGCGGTAATTTGGCATTCTGATGGACTATTGAATTTATTTTAATGCGAGATAAGCAATTAGCCACTGCATTACTTTCGCCTTTTACATAAATGATGCTAAAGTTTAACTCACTAAGGCGGATTTTCTTCATAATTAATCTTTGCTGATAGTTTTAAAAATCCATTTAAGCCTAATATTCTATATGACACGTTCGAGACGACAGACGTCCACGGGCATACACTACGTGGATCCAATGATACTCTGAGATTCGCCAAGTCATGTGTTTTGATTGACTGGCCTTGTGGAGCCTTTAATTTTCCATCTGTGATATATATTACTGGGAATTTCGGCGTTACTAACGATATTTCAGCACATGTATCATCCACGCGAGAGTAGATCGAAAATAACCATTAATGACGCGGTTTGTTGAGTGAAGTAAGACGCGCCGGCCTGATTTCCTCTGTACGCTTCTGTCTGTTGGTCTGAGTTTTGTTCTAGGGTAAACTGCCTGTAGACCACCGATGAATCTCACACGCAGTAGCATTCTGACACTTTCTCATGAAATTTATTGCTCTGTGTCTCCATTTACAAATTGTTAGGACGGATCTCTGGTAAACACCTCTTTAACTTGTGCTCCATCTGAAAATATAACTAAACTAAACAAATCAATAAATATACAACTGCAAATTTCATGCATTGCCCAATTTCGAGGACACTGTGCATGTGTTTCCAGACGCC
Source organism: Eudiplozoon nipponicum (assembly GCA_029291075.1). Taxonomy (NCBI): domain Eukaryota; kingdom Metazoa; phylum Platyhelminthes; class Monogenea; order Mazocraeidea; family Diplozoidae; genus Eudiplozoon; species Eudiplozoon nipponicum. Next base: position 20,849 of record JAQBSW010004334.1, read on the forward strand.
GATGCAAATGTATTTAGGTTTGAGTTCCGGTTGTAGAAGTTTTAGCATTTACTAGATGCATGCCCAATAAAAACGAAACCGGTTTACTGGACGGATTTCCTTTGCTACCCAATTCATTGTTTAGTCTACTTTGACAACGAATGTGTAGATTCAAAATACAGTCATAATACTTCAATTCGATATACGTATATTAAATTTAAATTTAATGACAAGATTTCGTTTATATATATATATATATATATATATATATATATATATATATAAAGTCAGTATAAACTAAAAATGCATTTGGCAGCAAAGACATCTATCCAGTAGACTGATTTCGTTCTTGTGATCTCATGAACTGTTGTCCAGAATTCTCCACGAATAGGGCTCGAACCGGGAAACATTTGCTTCGAAGTTTGGGACTCTATCCACTGCACCACTCCTGCCGCATATTCCACGCAACTTGATGTCATATACCAATTTATAATTTTGGTTAGCCGTTATTTCGGTTGAAAACAATTTGAAATGAATAATAAATGAAGTCCTAGCTAACCATCCCATATCTTTTATTATACAGAAGACGCCATTCCACTTGGTTAATTTATATTGAACATATTTCTAAAATTATGTTTGTCAAGCTCCTCTACAAAAACGTTTCATTTCATTTTGAATAAAAATGCTTACTTTAAATGAATTAAAATAAATATGTAGAGGTGTCGTTGAGAGTTGGTGAGTAGTCAATCGTTTGCTGGTATTGTTTTTTGGCGTGTTATCCGACGTCTGGTTATTCTTTTTATGCAGTATTTCCTTAGCTTGGCTCTGCCGTCTTTATGAGAAAAATATGCATATATTATTTTGAATCAATACTCGTTTTTTTATCTTGTTTCTGTGTTACCCGTATGTGTCATTTTTGACATGCATACTTCATGGTGCTTCCGAGATTATGGCCCCCTCCTTGCTTCAGTCGTTTTTTCTTTTTGTCTGTTTATTTCGTATGTTGTTAATGTGGTACAGGTGGACGTTTGAATATATGGGAGTTATTTTTTCTGCTCGATCTACATGCTGCCTCTACTTTTTTTAGACAAATTGAATTCTACTTTGGGTTGATGGCATTTTTGAGTGCTACTGATGGTCACTTTGCTATGCTGTGCGACTGACTAGATAAAATGGGATAGTTGTTTCTCTGAAGCTCGTAAACTTGATTTAAATATTTTTTTCGCCACGCGCACAGTCAATAATTGTTTAACTATTTATGGCACCAAACTCTCGTTTTTTCATGTTCGCTTGCCTCGTAGACGGTTAAGTGCTTTTCCGTCCTCAATTTGTGTCTGTTTTCTGGCCAATGTGGAGAATGTGTTCAGTAATTTCTGATTTGTTGGGTGGAGTCTCTCATTGTTGGATTAACTGCTGGAGCAGATGATTTAAATCAAGGTTGCCATCTTGATGTTAGCACTAGTTACATTATATACATACATCTGTCAGTATAAACTAAGCATTGTATAGCGTATAAAATGCAGTTCTGGATTTGTTAGCGGTACTGTTCGTTTTTTAACTTCTCGCAACTAAAAACGAAGTATAATTTTTCGCACTTCGATGTAGTTGAAGCTCACTGTAAATAAAGTATTTTAGATAATTGTAATTCTTCGTCTTGTTTACAAATAGGAAACAATCAATTTGCCTCAGGTTGTGAATAAATTGTTATTTGTAAACAAATAATAAAATAAATGAATACTTGATGGTCTATCACAGCGAAAATTAAATCTATTCATTTTGAAAATCTTTTACTGTTCTAGCCCGCGCCCATCAGCAATTGGAACTATATCAATGGAAGCTACACGTGGAGAACAAGAAATCGAAACCCAGCCAAACGAGCTTCGTGAAGGTAATTCATTTTGATAAAACAATATTGGTTGATATGTTTTTGAACCGAAGCGCAGTCATTATCTGTGATTTCGTGCTTCCTGTTCTCCTTTAAGTATCCTAGGCTTCCGGCCTTTTCTTTTAAATATTCTCAATATGTATAGCGTTGTTAAGGTTTTCCAAACGCAAACCTGTTACACGCCTATAGAAAATTATACTGACAATTTGTTCCACATTGATATATATATATATATATATAGAGAGAGAGAGAGAGAGAGAGAGAGAGAGAGAGAGCGAGATAGTAGTTTCGAACGAGTTATTGCTCCTGTTCAGGATTTATTTGTTATGTACGCAGTAGAAGTTGCATACTCGATAGATGTAATAAACTTAAAATGACCAAAATGTGTAATTCATTTGGTGCATCCCGTTAATGATACTGTAAGTTCGAAATGCACACAACTATTAATGTAAACGTAATTTTACTGGAAGTTATGTTATTGCTTCCTAGTTCAGTTTAAACTACCTGATAAATAAAAGCGATAAATTTGCCAAATTGATATATTACGTCATAATTTGAACGTAGCTGCATAAGAAGCTTATTCTCTCATATAAACGAAAACTTAACAAATCTGCACATTTTTCTGTATCGAACAAATCTCTAGGTCAGGGGACCAGTTCACAACATGAGATGCTGTGCTCGACAACTAATTTTGATAAAACATCAGCGAGCGCTTCAATAGAGGCATCTTCTAGTTCACATGCTGTGGTTGATGCCTCGAATCCTGTATCTTGCAGCGGCAACGAATCGCTTAAAAGTAATGGTCCGAATTACCGGCAGCTTTCTGCAGAAAAAACCCATTTGACTGATCAGCAAGTACAATCAAATCAAACTGAGATGGCCTCGAGTAGTAGCAGTGCAGAGCCATCTAATTTGAGCGTGTTACCTCTCACAGAGACAAGGTAACTCAAATTAATCTCGTTACTACCTCAAATGTGCAACCTGTGATGTATTTTTTTAGAGCCATGAAAATCATCCTCTAGGTCATGTATGCTTTTAATACGTATATAAGTACTTATTACTTCCTATCAATATACAAGACTTTTCGATGTGAATTTTGGACCTATATGCCGGTCATAAGTCGACGTTAACTTTTATAATGATAGTCACATTCCTTTATTTTTTAAAGTCTTATTTTGCTCTCACATTATTTTGTTTATAATTGTACAAAATCCAAGCATTCTAGATGGTTGCAACGGTTACTTTGTAACTCTAAACCCATCATTTAGCTGAGGTATTCTTGTTCTTACAAACTTATTACTTTTTGAAGTAATGTAAACCCGGGTGTGTTTCTTATGTATGATATCCTTGCTATGTTAAAATATTTCCTTTGCGATCTGATAATAAGTAATTGCCGTCTACAAAAATTTCGTCGGTACTTTTGTGCTAAGGGATTTCAGTTATGTGCTTATTATTATCTCCTGTTACTTGTAAAATTGAAAAAATGGGCTAAATAATAATTATTTTAATATTATGATAATAGTATCGTCAACCATCTTCTTTATAACTGGCTTTCCTAACCTTCTAGGCTCGAAATAATAGTTTATTTTATTATGGGAAACTTTGAAATACTACCATTTACGCATTTAAATCTTACTACAACCGTGACACTTGTTTTTCCTTGAGTGTCGAACTTAGTGTAGTAGGGAAACTGGATTTCCGGTTTAATCAGTACTAGATGATAATTTTTTTTAAATATTTCATTCATTATTTAAATAAGTCATTAATAAACAAAATACGCGGAGTAATTATTGTTTTAGCATTGCGGTTAGTTATAACATTGCTGAAAAACTTGTCTTATCTTATTTATTAAGGAAATAAGTAATTGACAATTAATCAAACTAGTGATAAAGCCCGAATTTGAATAGCCAGTAGGAATTCAGCTTTCAAGCATGAGATAACCTTAATCAATCAGAATAAATGGCTTCAAGAAATTTATGAACCTATCTATAAAACGGGCAATGTATTGTTACTCAATTTTTACTTTGACTTAAAATAGTCACTTTAGAAGTAGTGGCTTAAGTTAAGAAACGGGTGCGAAACCAACCGGATCATTAGCTCCAGTATGCATGCTAGAATGTAAATACGAGCCGGCTGAATGATGATGGAGAAATATGTAGTGTTTCAACAGGTGTTGCACTCTGCACGTAGTTCTGTGTAATATGATAAAGCCGATCGAATTTTGTTTCAAAATTTTCAACTCACTCTGTCAGTTATTCATACATATAAGTATAAACGGAGAACAAGAAGTAATGTCAACTAGGAAGAAGTAACCGGATTTTTTTACACAGGATCCTGTTTTCCGTCAGATTCCCGGAGATGTTAAATGAAGCTAGGGTGTCACGTGATCATGCGAGTGATTTAGCAATTATTAATAACCATCCACGCGAACGTAAGCCTGTTTTTGCAGAAATTGTCTCTGTGGTTTCCCTAATAGCCTGGCGAATAGGTCGCATTAGCGGCATTTCGAGGCAGTGTCTCAGACAAAGCAATCGGAATTTTTAAAATGATGCGAAGTGGAGAGCACACCGAGGGTAGCTGAAATAAACAAGTTGGCCGATAAACTTTGTTCTGGATGAGTGCCTTCTAAGAAATATAACATAATTATTTCTGGTAATTGTCATTTTCATACCACTTAACCCCTGGTTTTCTCTGTCTATATTTAATTTACTTTTCGTTCCACTGTGTATGAGTCAATTAAGGCACTTTTGGTGTACGATCACCACTTCGTGTTTGTATCGAGTATATTGATATGCAAAACGTGTATTCCTATGTATGACTTAAAAATGCTTTCTAAATTGCACAAAATCGCATTCACTCTATTTTATCAACTGATTTACTGAAAACAACAAAAATGAATTAAATGTGTGTTAGGTGTTGTATACCTAGTAACAAATTAGGTCAACTATGGCCAGGAGTATATACCAAAGCCAACATAAACAAAATATAAAGTCTCATGTACAAATGTGTTTCATTCTTACTGACAACTCATCAGTAGAATCCGGTGTTACGCCCTATACCCAGTATAAATTTGGTCAAAAAAGTGGGACAGTTGTATGGTCAACCTCATATACGAATTTTTATACCAACAGTAATGGAGTTACCTTCATATAACGTTATAGACAATTCGAATTCTAAACCAACTCACTACATATAATATATTCCGAGCCTGCAAATTTTACCAACACAACGGCTTCTAAAATGCCGAACATGTGTATATTATCAACACGATGGATTTCGGGATGGGCTTAATTTCAAAAAATAGAAATAAAACTAATTTTGATCATCTGTTACTCCGAAGGCTTTATATAAAGCTTAGTCCATTAGGTCTTAAGAGATGCCTTATAGGTTCAATCTAAAGGAAAGGCTAATCAATAAGAATTGTTTAGCGTATAACTGAAAGTTCGGTGAAGCATACGGTAGGGTGGCTCAGTAGTTAGAGTGACAGAGTCAGAATCAAACGTGCCAAGGTTTGAGCTATGTCGGCGGCAAATTCTGGACAGCATGCGAAGAGTACCCAATAAGAACGAAAGCGGTCTACTGGTTGAATTGTCTTTTCTACATTATACAATGCTTAGTTTATACTGAAAAATGTATGTATATAATGGGCCAGATTTTTATATGAAGATCGGAACCTTGATTTAATTAACTCCATTACTACTTGACTACACATTCATATAGGTGATTGTACCTTCCACCTGTCCCACATTTATTGACCAATCATAAAGTGGGTATTGGACGTAGCACTGGTTGCAACTGATGAGTCGCCAGCAAGCACGAATTGCATGTGTAAATGAGATTAGACTTTATGATGATGCTGACTTTATATATCTTTCTGGTTCTATTTGAGATAATCTATTCTTAGGTATTCAATACCTAATACAAAATCGCACTTGTTAGTTCTCCAAAAACAATTTATAAAGATGAATTATTATTTTCTTTAAATGAAGTTTGCGAGCTTGAAGTAAAAACCAATCCAGTGGAACAACGTATCAAAACTACCTTTTGACTGACGGCAATTTTTATGTTGTTCGATTTGTTAAATACAATGGGGTTAATGTTTATTTCAAGCACGTAAACTTGATTTAAAGAATTGTTATCATCACCTGCGCAATCAATGATTTTTTAATGGATAAATATTGTACAAAAATATAAGCACAATTAAATACTGTTTGTTACGAAGAACTAATATATATGCAAGTATGTATTAGGTTTTTCGAACCTGTACAAATTAGTTGTGACCAGAAGGATAAATAGCAGATGAACGGAGAAATTATGCACATGCTTCGTTTGTGTTATTGCGACTTCAGTAGGAGTTGATTGTTTTAATCATTATATATTTGGTAGAATATATATTATTATTCTACCAAATATATAGTGGTTAAAGGGCGTGGAATACCGGCTCCTACTGATGAGTCGCCAGTAAGCACGAAACGAATGTGCATGAGATTATACTTTCCGTTCATGCTGCCTTTGGTTTATCCTTCTGGTCACAACTGAACTAATTTGTTACTAGGTTCGCAAAACCTAATACATACTTGAATATAAGCAATACACACGAAACTGCTATTTTTAGAATTTTCAATTATAGGATACACAAATAAACTGCATTGGGCATGTTGTCTAAAATGCCCCATGGATATTCCAGAACACGAAAATTTTTCCTCGTTTAAACAGTTAAGAACACCGTGTATTAATAGAAGTCGCTTTTAGTATGCCTCTTGAAAATGAAAAGCGAAGTTCTTCTATACAATATATAAAGTTTTAAAACAATTCATACTTGGCAATAAATGCTACACATAATTTAAATCCATATATGCCAGAAACAGTGCTGTTATATGTGATCAAATTTTATTCCTATGGCAAATTTTGAAAATACAAACAAAAATAAGTTATGAAAAGAAAGCCATTGGTGGCTACACTGTTTGGTTTCCTTTCTAATATTGTTTCTGAATGTAGAGATGGGAGAAAAGTCATAAATCCACTAGATGATGAGAAACTGCCCCTGGGATTTTTTAGTTCTCATACAAAACAATTTTTCAGGTAAGAGTTGTACTCTGTTAAATACAGTCAAAAACACTCAAAGGTTTATGTCTATCGCTCAGTGAATTCCGTTCGAATTTTGGTCGAAAAGGCGTAACTACCAGGTTCTCAGTGCTGGGTCCAGTCTACTTCCAGTTTTCACCATATTATTTTCATCCTAATGCCAAATGTTAATGAGCACATCGCAAGGAGGTTGTATCACTGATGTCGTGTTTTCTTCTATGTTACTGGGTCTAAGGTATGTGCTGCCTAGAGGTCTGTGTAACGTCGCTTGTGTGTTTAGCGTAGTTAAGTCTTTCCATCTATTCTAGATCCATTCCTTTCCTCGTTTGCAGCTATTTTTCAGGGTTGTGTGACCGTGGAGGATTAGCGCTTGGCTGTTTATATATTTTTACGTTAAAACTTTAGCATATTTGTACAAAAGCACCACCTACTTTTCAATATTACACCGTAAACACTCACATTAAATGTAGATCTCTTTTCTTAAAGTCAAAAATTTATGTGCATACTCGTGCTTTTTATTTATGCATATCTGATGACGTTTTTGACATTACTGCCCACCTATCATTAAATTTCTTATGCCAAGGATATATTTGTATGTTTAATTTTGTGTGCTTATATTTTTGTTTTTGAAAATTGCTCAAAATTTTTATCTCTACAGTTCTGCCGATCATGAGGCGTCTGTACCACCCTCTCAAATTCAAGTTCGTCAGAATATTGGTTCTTCTTCAATTACGCACGTCACCGCAACAGAAGATCAAATTCCAATTGTGTGCTCCTCTTCCATCTCGATTTCTGTTCAGCAAACTCATGATGCATCTGATTTGGCCAGCCAAAGTGTCGTCAGCATAGAAGGTGGTTGAACCGAGTCACTTTTTAGCCTGTTTTGCTTAAAATATTATTAACCATATGCCAAGCTTTTCGAGCAAGATTTTTACTCGAATTTTGTGCTTTTTGTTAATAGGTAGTTATTGTAATTTTTTCGAGTGAAGATGATTTGGTTCCTCTCAGTAAGTTACAATTTGGCAACTAAACAACTTAGTTAACCACCTCCGCTGGACTATTTATTTGTCCTAACAGTAGTCATCATTAGTCTGGGCATATCCGCTTATGTGCTGGTTATGTGCCTTTATGGCTCATCAAGCTATATTGGTGGCGCTCTAGTGCTGAACAGACCAACGAAGAAAGGGAAGACTAACAGAATATAGATCGTCGACTTGGTTCGTGAGTTCTATTATTAATTTAAAGCCCACCCAACTATGAATTTCATAATTAAGCAGTAGTGAAGCATCAGTTTATTATGCTAATGAAAGCTGCGCTGTATCCCAGACATATCTTTGTGGCATACATATTTAAAAGTAAAACATTTTTCGAAACTGGCTAAATCAAAATTACTTGATCTGCTTTTGACTAACGCAGTTAGTTTTACAATAGTTTTCTTTCTTCAACAAAATATTTCGGTCGTCTTTATGGCATACATGTTTGATGAGAGCGAATATTTGTAGAGTATAGATATTATAATCATGTACAATACAACCAAGAGAAAATACGCGCTATGTAAATAAAGTAAAAGCTTTAAAAACTGCCAACCTTATTCTGTCTAAAATAGATTTTATCATTGGCACACGGGGGAACGGCTGTTTCGTAGAAGGCCCCAGTCTGAATTAGAAATCGTATTCGCCTACGAGATTGGTTCATTCTATTGATTCGTATGTCTTCTCGCCTTATACAATAGATCTTTGACATTATACTGAAAAATAAATATGGATAGTTTGTATGTCGAAACGTATTGCTCCACATTTTTACAGTAGAGCTTGGTATAGTCTCCTGAATTTAAATGATTATACTAGTTTCCAGGTACGCTATGCCTAATTGCTATTTATAGTTATGCAAGCAAAACAAGTTTAATATGCAGATGTCAGACCTATAAATAGTGTGATAATTATTGTCGATATATACTAAGGTAAAAGACGCTTGGAAAAGATATTCCTACTTTTCAGAAATCTAAATATTCTTTCATATATATATATATATATATATATATATATATATATATATATGTGTGTGTGTGTGTGTATGCATAAGGGAAATCTATGATTTATATTATTTCGTTTGTCTTTACTCTGTAATCTATAAATCTTTGTTACATCATCAAAATTTCTTTAATACTATTTACTAAAACTAAAATACAAATTTTGTTTTAATTGGTTAAGCTTTTAACTTTAATCGTACTTACTGACTTTATGCAAGTGTTCCATTCCTCCATTTGATGTCAGAATGTGGTCACAGCGTTTCGACCAATGAACAGTTGCAGCTACGTGATAAAGAAGGACCCACAGTCCTATGTTTTAGACACCCAAAATGACGTAGCTACAAGATGATCGAGTGTTCACTAGAAAACACCCCAGAAGTCCACAGGACCACCCATCAGAGATCGCGACAACGCCCTATTAAAAGAAGTAACGTAACATATTCATATAACTAATACGCGTACATGTAGAGAATGACATCTTCAATTTTGTCCCTAATAATTAATCATTATTCAATGGAGTTTGAAAGTAGTTTCAGTCCATACGTACGAACCACGCGCGTTTTCTCTAACGTTTGATTTTATATTCCTTATTTCTATATAGATCTTGTTGTATAAATATGTCAATTCCATTCCCCGAACGCAATGTTATGAATACGAGTGTCGTTTATATGATTAGACGTAATGAGTTCTGTGGTAATAGCCGCTTATTGGCTGTATAGGACAACAATATACCAGTAAGGCTTTTAAAAAATCATTTAAATAGACGGATTGTAAGAGATCTGATTTATTTCTAAGCTTACAACTAGAACAGGCAGCACATAGAAAAGAATATGGTCAGTATTATGTATTGCTTAGGTTAATTTGTCGATTGCTTCCTTTCTACTCGTTCCTTTTTCTTTTGTGTTCCATCAAATAGTTTTCTATTCAGTTTTTTGAATGAAAATTTATTATTGTAATTCCGATTACTGGAAACCTGTATATCAGAACGCTATTCTTGCCATCATTCATACAACAATATGTATGTATGTATGCATGTATGCATGTATGTATGTATGTATGTATGTATGTATGTATGTATGTATGTATGTATGTATGTATGTATGTATGTATGTATGTATGTATGCATGTATGTATGCAAGTATGCATGTATGTTTGTATGTATGTATGTATGTATGTTTGTATGTATGTTTGTATGCATGTATGAAAATATGTGTGCTGTGTGTGTTTTTATGTATGTGTGTGCATGTGTGTATGTATGCATTCATGTATGGATGTATGTATGAATGAATGAATGGATGTAGGTGTGCATGTATTTATGGATTTATGTATGTAGGCTTTTTGTGTGCACGTTTTTGTATACGAATTTGTGTACTCGTATACGTTTATATATGCTTCTATGTGTGTATATATACATTTATCCATATGTAGTTGCTTGTCTTCATGCATTTTTATGTGTGTTTATGTATCTGCACTGTAATCTATCACTGTCGCATCTTGTTAGGGTATGCTGATCGTATTAGCTGTGACACTTTCTCAGTAGATCAATTTCGAGAATTTGACACTAGAAAATGTCCTGTGAATAGGCCACGTTGATTTTGTCGTATAAGTGACGGCCGAACTAGAGCAGATCGTGCGAAAGACACAGATCTCCTTTTCTTCACACATGCATGTATTCCTTAATGAAGTAACAAAATTTAAAATTTATTACTTTCTATGAAGTGGTGAATGGCATGCTTACATAGAGTATAAGTTGCCCATTTTTGTATGCTGGTGTAATGATAATTCTAAGATAGTTTCAAATGCCATAGTTCATTTAGTTTTGTCTATACTGTGCTAAAGTAGTTATTTTTGTATTTTAGCAAAGAAAAATGTTGATGGTGGGTGTGACGTCTCGTCTGGCTCAGACGATGCTGAAACTGATAGCATGGACAACGACGATGAAGATGAGGAATTAAATGAAAGTGACGAGTCTAATGATTTCTTTTTTGGCGGCGATATTGAACCTCAAAATATTGCAGGTAATTTGAATCTTGCTATTTTCACATTTGTTTAAAATATTATGGTCGGACCGGGAGAGAAATCAGTTTAGGTTCGTAAGACCTATTTCCTTCTTCAACCTAAAATACTTGTGGTACCTCATATTTGATCGGTTTTCTCCCAGTCAGTCTCCTGGATACTGGAATACCAAATTGTAATCTTCCTTAACTATTTTAATTTTCTTATTTACTGTTTCATCTAACGCTGAATCAGTACTATGATTCAAAGAAAGCGCGCAAATATTATCGTAGTTTTAATCTATAAAAGCTGACATATTCTCCTATATAATTAAATCCTATGCCTTTCAGATGGTTTCTATTGTAGACAAGAGAACCCAGACCCGTTGGACTACGCATTAAAAATTAAATTATGTTTGATTTTGTTTAGGCTTATCTAATCAGGGCAGGTGGCTCTGCAGATCGAACGGACCTCCATTTTTAAACAAAGCCGGTGCTGGAAATGTGTTAGACCAATCAAACAATGCAAGTGACGGTTCTAGCCAAAATATGCCGCTGTTTGTTGGCAATCAATTGATGGTCATTCTGCATGGTGGTTATAGTGCTCTCGATCAAGTAGAAAGACCAAAATCAATTAGCGTTCGATACAACTGCTTTGATGCATATGCTATTGCAAACTCAATGCCACCTGGCATGATACCACCATTTGATCCACATCCAGGTCGTTACAACGTCCCAGCCGCCTCAGAATATCATTTAGTTAAAGCTCCAACAACGACTGATGTGAGTTCTTTCGAGCGTGATCAGTTTAAATCTAAAGTTTTTGGCATAATTTAAAGATATATAATTTTCAATTTGTTTGCACCGTATTTTAAATTCAGTTTCTTATCTTTGTAAATTTTAAAAAGTAAATCCAGACATTATTCATATTATAAAACATTTAAACATAATGAACTACTAACAATGGTTTTACAAAATAGACATAAGCCTAAAGTGTTTCCAATTCGCAAATTAAAACTTTTTTGCAAAACTTGATTAATAGAAATTACCAGATCTGCGTTTTGACTAACACAGGTATTATATGTTAAAGAATGAAAACTAATGGAATAATAACTGTGTTAGTCAAAACGCAGATCTGGTTAGTCCTATAATTGTAAAAATCCCGCTCGTTAGGCCTCTATCGCAATTTCGATGGATAATTTGAACTGAAAAAAGATAAACTGGCAATCCAGTGACTATACAATGTTATACACAATTATGACCACGTGATCACGCTGCTTCCAGATGCACCTGAATCGGACAAATCTAGCAACAAATAGGATCCAATGGCGAGGCATGGCAAATGATTCTCATGAGAATAGATTCTTGTGTTGTAGAGATAATTCACCTTCTGTATGTATGTACTTATGTATGTTCTTAAGTATGTATTTATGTATATATGTATTAATGTATGTATTTATGTATGTATGTATGTATGTATGGATGTATGTATGTATGTATGTATGTATGTATGAATGTATGTATGTATGTATGTATGCATGTATGTATTTATGTATGTATGTATGCATGCATGCATGCATGTATGTATGTATGTATGTATGTATGCATGTATGTATGTATATATGTAGGTACGTAGGTATGCATGCATGTATGTATGTTTATGTATGTATGTTTGTTTGTTTGTATGTATGTTTGTATGTATGTATGTATGTTATTGTGTATATGTTTGTAGGTATATATGTATTCAAGAATTTTTGTATTTGTGTATTTACATCGGTAGCTATATATTATTAAGTTTGGAAACCTATGCAGTAAAAGACACCGCAACTTTTGTTTTTATAGTTACATAATAGTTAAATACTGTTTGTTGCGGAGAGATAATATATATGCAAGTATGTATTAGGTGTTGCGAACCTAGTAACAAATTAGTTCAGTTGTGACCGGAAGGATAAACCAAAGACAGCATGAACGCAAAGTATAATCTTATACAATACTTGTACCTTCCTGTTATCCCACATTTGTCACCCAAATATATAGTGGTTAAAGGGCGTAATACCGACTCCTACTGATGAGTCTTCAGTAAGTACGAAACGAATATGCATGAAATTATACTTTCCGTTAATGCTGTCTTTTGTTTATCTTTCTGGTCACAACTGAATTAATTTGTTACTGGGTTCGCAACATCTAATACATACTTGCATAATTGCATAATATTTACCTGATTATCGGGTTGCGATCCGATTTGTTTGCATCCACTGTCTTCCTGGTTTTGTTCCAAAATTTTCGATATCCAGATACGGATATCTTTTTCAATGGAAAGCTCATCACAATAAGTTGACAATCAATATGTCAAGTGGAAATATTAGTTTAAACTGCCCCATTTATACTTGATTCCAGCCCCAACCCAACGGATGTTTATAGGAAGGATACTTACTCAGGTATCCTTAATTTCGATTCAAATCATCCATATAGAATGAAAATCGGTATCTTAAAATCGATGATAATAAGAAGCTTAAGATTAACAGATAAAAAAACATAGAGATATTGAATTAGGTAGACTGCGAGAAATATTCAGTGCTAATGGGTATCCTCTAAAGTTAATTGAAGCAACTATAATGAGCGTTATAAGTAAATTTAATCATGACTAGAAGTACGTGAAGTCAGATAAAGCAAAAGATGACCGGAGGGTAATGGTTATACCTGACTCTAAACTAAGTAGGAAAATTAAAATGGTAGCAGCAAAATACAATATACGTACTATTTTAAAACATACCCTTACCCTGTGTATTAAACTTCCCAACCAAAAGGAGAAAATAGAACCGTTAGACACATCAAGAGTATATGAAATTCCATGTAACGACCGTAACCTGATGTATGTGGGTGAAATCATGCGCCCAATAAAGGTTAGAAGAGGGGAATATAAAACCGCATGCAAGTATGCCCATGTTAATAGATCAGATCTTGCACGCCATACAGTAGAGACAAGACACACAATTAATTGCTAGAAGTGCAGACGTATATCAATTTGTAGCCGTAGCAGATCGACTAGACTGATTAGAGAATCCATCGAAATTAAATCGAGAAATGACATAATGAATGAAACAGCCATAGAAAAATCACTAGGTCCTATTTGGAATACAGCACTAAATAATGGTAGAAAACGAAGATTGCACGAATCAGAATCAGAATCAGAAACTCGCTCAAGTAAATGAATAAGAGCACTGGACTGATATTAACTTATAGAGGTGGAGAGTGAGTAATTCAATATCGCCTAATTTATTTTGATTAACTTATTATTTCATCCTTGATTACTTGTTATCTAATTTTATCTTTTATCTTACGTTCTGTTGTTAGTGTAGCATCTTTTAACAAACATTTATTTGCATCTTTCTTTATCAAACAATTTTCAACTTCTTTTACTTTTTATTTTTATTTTAACTATCTACCTTAATAGAATACTTTTCCGTTTTGCTAACTCTAAATTATTTACTTTATTCACAGTATCTTGCCCCCTCCTCACCAGGATGCCACTCGTAATTACTTCATTTAGGATAGTACGTGTAAAAATAGGTCTGACGTGTGCGTTTAGGAAATGACATTTATCATTTTAGTTTCATGTGAATTTCTGTTACACGTGCCGTTAATTACATGTAACAGATTATTTCTCAGTCTTAAGCAAACGCTCACACACACACACACACACAAACACACAGAGGTGGCATACGCTTATCTAGTGATTAGTCAGATGTTGCTAAATCGCTGTCATTTCACTGGGATGAGTGTACACGTGCAATAGTTGATTACTCCTCAATAAAAAACAAACGAGAATACATACACACAGACATGGCGTACGCTTGCAGACATATACACAAACCAATTTGACAGACACTTTCCTAGCATTTTATGCTTAAGATATCTAACAACAAGTATAATTGGGGCAGTTTAAACTAATATTTCCACTTGACATATTGATTGTCAACTTATTAAGATGAGCTTTCCATTGAAAAAGATATCTGTATCTGGATATCGAAAATTATGGAACAAAAATTAGGAAGACAGTGGATGCAAACAAATGGGATCGCAACCCGATAATCAGGTAAATATTATATTCCGTGTCGCGCAACATGTTTCTTTTAAATCTTAATTGCATAATGTTTGTTTCAAACCTTAACATCCAACTTTGAAACTTGGTTTTCTTATAAACACAGGGCTTAAATATTGGAGAATCTGGGTCAAACGACACTATAACTGCAACAATTTCAACACCTGGCCGTCGCATCTCCACATTAAGACCTAGTCGAGATACCGGTAGTTGGAAATCTGGTGTTCCACCTGTTGTTGCAGGCAACAGTAATCAATGCAAAACGCGTACTCTAGGCAAAACGAAAGGTGCTTCTAGTAAGTCGCGAAACTTTGTACCATTCCCTTCAAGACTGACATCGAAGAAAGGTTCACTTCGCGGGAATAACGAAGGGTTTTCTCCTGATAAACCAACAAGTAAGTTAACCATTTAAATGTTAAAATTAGAATAACTATAAGAGGCAACGTTTTGTCAAAATGATCTCAGTAATATTTATCCATTATGATTCCTAGTAATATCATATTTGTGCTTTAGTTATTTCAGTAAAGAATTGATATATATATATATATATATATATATATATATATAGAGGTTATTTCTATCTTCTTTATTTAACCTACAATTTGTTAGAAGTATGTACTATATTGATTGTAATTCTTTAAAAAAGATAATTCACTCCTTTACGCAGTGGCATCCAGTTTGTAAGTTGAGAAAAAATTAAGTTTCTTTGAGTTTTTTCCTTGACGGTTTGCATATATTAATATATATTTGCAGTACAACTTATGCATAGAATTGGGTAGCACATTCTATTCGTCATTATTCAACACTAACCATGAATTTGCAAGAATCGTACCATTATTTTTTAATTCAATATCACTTTTATAGGGTACCTGGTATCTGTTATTTAAAGGAACTATATTTAGAAAGCATTGCCATCTAGGTTTCACCTAATCGAAATGCTTACCAAACACATTAGTTGTTATGCACCACCAAATGCCATGTGGTAGTGGCTTAGTGGTACAGTGAATAAGTTGAAAAGATCTTAATCAAATAATCCCCAACCACGGTAATTCTGGTAAGTAGTTGAGTGTTCGATGAGGACCAACTAGGTCTAATGGATGAATTGCGTTTGCTACCTAATGCAGTACATAGTTTATTCTGACATATATATTTGCATTATCATCATCATCATCATCATCATCATCACATGCAGCAGTACAATAGCCCATAGTAACTAATGCTTCTATGTCGTATAACCATTAGAAAATAAAAATAAAGATAAAAACATTTTGATAGAAATATAATTAAATGATTGTGATTTGGAATTGAAATTATCTAGTTAAATTAGAGTGATTATCCTAGATATCACACGAAAATGAGGCAGTCTTGACCCGTACTAAACAAAATTATTGAATGCCAGCCTTTTGGCAAGGTGACTTCGACAGTATATCTTTGTTAGTGAATATGTAAAAAATGTAGAATTAAAAAAACGAAAAGGACTGTTCAGGAAAAATACCATAATTGATAAAAAGAAGACTTCTTCATTTATTATTATGAACACCAATTAACTTCATTTAAATACTGTTTGTTGCGAAGAGCTAATATATATGCAAGTATGTATTAGGTTTTGCGTGCCTAGTAACAAATTAGTTCAGTTGTGACCAGAAGGATAAGCCAAAGGCAGCATGAACGGAAAGTATAATCTCATACACATTCGTCAGTAAGCACTAAACGAATGTGCATGGGATTATACTTTCCGTTCATGCTGCCTTTGGTTTATCCTTCTGGTCACAACTGAACTAATTTGTTACTAGGTTCGCAAAACCTAATACATACTTGCATAATTGACTTCATTGTCACAAAGAAAATATTTTGTAAATGCCGGAATACAAATGTCCCTATAAATGTCTATGGAAAGTCTACCCTATAGTATATATATATATATATATATATATATATATATATATATATATATATATATATATATATATATAAGCAAATTATAATTCACCTTAGAGATATAATATTTGCCTTTAAAGACTGGCCAAATTGCTAAAAAAAATGAAGCATAAATTTTTATTTAAAGTTATATATAGCTAATTCTAAAGTCGTCCATTTAGTATTGAAATAGGTGTTTCGAAAGCACTGGCTTTAGGAACCTTAAAATAAGTTATTTATAACATTGACTTAAAGAGCTTCATAAATTATAAGCATACAGCGCGAACAATTTTCTCTGTGAAGTATTGACAACTATAATTGATAAGATGTTGTCGGAGTTTAATTAAACGTAATGTAAAGCAAGTAACATGTAGTGGAAGCGTTATTAATGTATAGAAATAGGCTTGCACTGTTAGCAACATATTACCGAATTGAATGGAAAAAATGAGACTTGGAATACATCAGAAGTAAACGTAATTTCCTACGAGGATTTCGATTTTCTTTATGTTTGCTCAATAATGGTTAAAATGGTCACCAAAATTGGCGATTAATTGTAGTTAGTTTAATAGGTCATATTTGGCTAGTCATGCGGCCCAGACTGGCCATGATAGTTACTGTGAGTGATTTAGGCGCGTATCATTATGCACGACTCTGGTAGTTTCACATACAGTACGCTTGACTGGAAATTTCGGCAGCAAAATTTCTCTTCAATCACGAACAGGAACATATTGTAGCTTTCGCCATATTTGCATAAGATGTTCAATTAAACAATCATCGATTGCACAGGTGGTGACATCAATTCTTTAAATTGTGATTGCGAGCTAGAAATAAACAAAAACCGCATTTCAACTAATTATTCATATATTGTAACAAAATCGCCGTCAGTCGTATGTAACGCCGTGTTTTGATCTTCGGTTGTCATACGAACGTGGCGTTATGCTAACTAACGATGGTCGAATCGCAGTGTATAACTTTGCTATGACTCTCATATCTTAGTTATCTCGCCTACATTATCGTTGAGTGGAATGTCCACTATACATTTGTTATGTAATTATGAGCATAATGTTTTGCGAATTTAGCAACACAGTTTAATTATTTGATTAAGCAAGTTTAACAATAGTTTATTCAAACTAGTGGCTTTCATATAAACATTTATCGTATTCTATCTGACAAATTGCTTAAAATAGAAACGTATCGTCAATAGCACGTTTGGAGGCCTGGATATTTTCATATCCATCATCAAAACATGGCAGCTTTTTTAATGAGAATTCGATCACCGACCAATTGATTAGGCATGGAAAATTATAAATGAGTCTTCTGGTCAGATTTGAAATTTTCGTTAGCTATAATGGCTACTGTTAGTAGGCTCGTGAATTTTTTAAATACCATTTATATACCACAAAAATTCCACTTGTAATTGTTTCAAATATGTCCAGAATGATAAAACAAATTCAGCATGAGCGAAAGGTATAAATTCATGTGCACATGCGTTTCGTGCTTACCTGCGACTCATTAGTAGGAGTCGATACTACGCCCTATAACCACTATATATTTAGTCAAGAAATGTGGGAGAGATGGACAGTACAATCTATGTAAGAAATTGTATTCGAGCAGTAATGAAGTTAATGTCATACAAAGGCTTAGATAAAGCGACTTCAAAGCCAAGTCAGTATATACTGAGTCTGTATAGATTATCAACACTAGGGTTGCCGAGTCGGTACGTGGTACCAACATAATGGATTTCAAGACATGCTAACTTTCACCAAAATTGAGAATTCCAACTGCTTCTGAATAACACATACCTTGGTAGATATTACTTATCACATTTCGCAGTAATCGTGACATATACATATTATACTCGGTTCTCGATTTAGTAATTACGTCCTGAGTTCAATAGTTTATGGAGAGAAATTTGAACGAGCGTGAAGGAACAATCATGATAATACAATTCTATGGTTCAAAGTAACAATTTTTTTTAAATATGTGAAAACAACATTTTTTTCACATATATGATGTCGACGGGATATCAGTGAAGGCTACCCAGTGATAGAGAAAAAGAGAGAGAAAGAGAAATCGCAAGAGCAAGTGTTATTTTAGGAAAGTGCGCGTTTACAAGTGTCGGCTTAAGAGAAATGGCTCATTAGAACCCTCCATAGAAAGAATCCTTATTCTAAAATCTTTGGAAGGAATTAAAAAGGAAAGAGCTACGAATAACTTATTAAAGCCAGATGGACGGAGAACAAGTAAAACAATTACAATTGAAATAACAGCGAGACTGAAGCACATAAATGTGTTTTAAGTCTGTTCTCTCCGTTGATCATACCTTGTTCAAAGTCGGGATTTCGTTCTACGTTTTATTATTATCTATGATTTATCCAACCGATGTTTTCTGCCAATAGATAAGGATTCATTAATTATTGTGTCCAAATATTTTCTGTATTTATTTCATCCATCATATGTCTTCCAGATTTTATTTCAATTGATTATCTTATTACCCTGGTTAATTTACTGTGATTGCGTATCACGATGCATTTACAGCCATCCCAGTTTATCAGATGGCCTCGTCAACTGTGATTGTATGACTTAATCCTATCATTGAATGCGCTTATATTTGCCTGCCGTTCTATGTTATCCAATACGTACCCTTACTGGGTGCGTGGTTTCCCCTATATAAATTAGATTACCATCTTTTCAACATGCCTCATATACACTTGATATTTTCGAGTGTTATATTTTCTCCTTCCGGTTTGCTAGCTTATTGCCTAAATTAAGAATTTGTTTTAGTACTTTTCTTATGTGGTATTTGGCTGCTGATTTCCTTATGTTTCTACTCAATCTAGATTTCGATATAGTTTTAATTTTTTGCTTTTCTAATTGGCATTCATTCTTCGCCTGATCTATTTTATAATCAAATCTTTTCATCGTCTCCCCCGTCATCTTTTCTAAGAAATATTTTTTATGGGTATTTTTGTCAATCTTTTATTTTCACTATCTGGGTATTTAAAATTTGTAATTATTATGGATTTTGAATTTATATTAGCAGTCTATACGTGTCGTTAGAGAAGAAATTTAGGTTACCTGGGTATCTTTTCCGTAAAAATTATTTTATAATATTTGGACATTCCATTTCAAGTTTTATATCCAGAAATGCTTGCTCACCCATTTTTTAACTTCTCCTAGCTTATGAGCGAACTAAAATTTAACTTTTTAAGTAAGTGCTTTTGTCTAGATTACCATTTCAGTTAGATAAATTTGATAGTTCTTCTGCATGAACAGTTTATATTTATTGAAAATATGAATAAAATCTGTAGAACCGTGATACTGCATTGGTTAAAGAAAACACTAAAATATTGATATATATATATATATATATATATATATACATATACATATATATATATATATATATATGTATATGTATCTCAAAGTTCTGGTATTTCTAGTATATAGATTTTATTGCCTAGTGGTCCAAATAAAGCATAGCTAGTTTCTGGGCGCGCTAATCAATAAGAAAACACCAATGAGAACTGATTAAAGTTATTTGATCATTTCCCCGTCACACTATCTGTGTTGTCTCTGAATTTATAATTTAATTAGTTTGTCAGTTTAACATCTTTGCGAAATTTATCTCAAATTTCAAACAGAAATATATAACAGTTACTAACTCTATCATGGCCATGGTTGACTTTCTAACTCATGAATTGCTTAACTGAATAGAAAAATTGCGAAATGAGATTATTCAAAATTATGTGGTCTGTGTTAATCAAAAAAAGTACTCAAATATTCACATTTTATAACCAGTAGTTTAGTTTTTCTCTGCTCTAAAAATTATTCCAACAAATAAGTATAAACTCTATGAGAAAACAGCAGCACTCAAGCCAAACTTGTTTGCGTGATTCCTGGATGTCATTTTTGCAATTTTGAATCATGAGAATAATATGTTGTAGATCTTTATTTGGCTAACCAGCTAAGGGAATTTCATTTTTCATTGGAAAGAGAAATACAGAGTGAGTCATAATTTCTGAATATGAACTTGAAACGGAAAGATCAGATAGTAGAAAAGAATGTCTATAGGCAAGACGCTTACTCAGACATCCTTCTAAATTTCTTCTTCAACCACTCTTGTGTAACACAAATAGGCATTCTAAAATTCGTGATATTAAGAAGTCTTAAAATTGCGGATTTAGACTACCGAGTTAATGAACTGTGCATATTAAAAGAAATTTTCACGAAAAATGATTATCCAATGCAACTAATAGATAAGATCATGAAGGAGACGATGAAAGGATTTGCCTACAAAATAGATTAGGCGAAGAAAGAAACCCGTTTAGAAAAGCAAAGAATTAAAGCGATATCGAATTCTCGATTGAGTAGAACAATAAGGAAATCGGCAGCTAAATATCATATAAGAAACAAGCTGAAACAAATTCGTACTTTAGGCAATAAGCTAACAAACCAAAAGGAGAAATTAGTACATCTTAATATATCAGGAGTATATGAGGAATGTAACCGTTGTGTAGTTCTTTCCTACTTAATTTATTTATATCTTGATTTTATCTGCCCGAAGCTTTTATAGAATTAGGTTTCTTCCGATAGAGTATTCTAATGAGTTATTTCTTTCAAGTCAATATTGGTATATGAGCACTTCCTTTTGCTGTCTCGCATTCTCCCCCTCCAGCTCTCTCCGTGATTGCCCTCATTTGTATCCTATTGACATCATTTATTTCAGTAAGCGAATTTTGTTTTCTTAATTTCTTAAACCTAATTACTTTGGCCTTATGAATGTACCGTAGAATTGTACACTTTCAATTGTATTCTCTCTCTCCTCCCCATTTCTTTCCGCGACCTGTTGCACTTTGAATGTGCCTACTAAACTGGGAATTGAGAATTAGGCACATTTAACATGTCACTGCTAATGATTTAGAAATGCCTTAGTTAGCTTTACTATATAAATTGCCGATCTTGTACGTTTGGCAATATGTTATAAAGTTACGGTAGCATTAACATGTGTATAAATCAATTAAGACTCTTGCTTATATATTTATAAATGTACATCGAACTTATATATATATATATATGAAATGACGAAGAGGAGCTCAACTTTATGCCGATGATCGGTTGTGTGTACGCTTGAGGTAATTAAAGAGCTTCTTTAAAATTGTCAAGCACGTATTCAATAATACTTGGGAGTTCAGATAGATGTATATCTGTGTTTGCGCTTGTTTGTACTTAAGTGCGTGTTGGAATTGAGTTATTGAAGCCATTATATTTGGTCTTACACAAAACCTTAGAGGGTGGTCCTAATAATTCGGACATGGAATTTTTAAAAGCGATATGAATAGGTCAGTTTAACTGAGATTATTAAACTAGCCTTTCTTCGTTGCTGAAACTATGTTGGGAGTTATATTGATTCCAGAGATGAATCCGGAAAAAAGTAATTGAAACCTCTGGAGAAAATAAGTAAAATCGTATTTATCATAATTCCAAATGTAAATATTACATTGGGCTCCAAAATATAATAGATTTTCAGTGGTTTTTTATACAGGAAAAACGAACTAATGTGAATCGGTTATTTAAAGACTGCAAAAATGTCAAATTAATCTGATCACAATGCTTTTACACCAATTTCAAAGGCTTTCTTGTATCAACTAAATTTCTGCAGCCTTCAACTTAGCATTGTATTAAGGACGCCGAAACCTCATTTCATGTCATGGGCTATTATTCGTTCATACATGTAGCGAAGTAATAGGTGAGATTGACAAAAGGTTCAATGAAGGTTTATTTTCCGTTTCTTTTCATATTTCGCATATATGTAGTAATAAACGATTCGGAAATAATGATATACACAAGCTGATAGGCCAATTATGGAACGATTTGGTTTACATTGTCATTTTTTATTTATGAATATTTGTGAACTACAATGAGCATGAATTTTGGAAAATGACTAATTTTGATTAAAATGTCCTTACACAGAAATCGGTATCGAAATAAACTAGAAGCAAACAAAAGAGAAAAACGCGTGTTTTAACATAAATGACGTCATGTGGATTGTTTTTAAGACTATCTTTTTAATCAAGTATGTATTAGATGTAGCGAACCTAGTAACAAATTAGTTCAGATTTGACCAGAAGGATAAACCGAAGAAAGCATGAACGGAAAGTATAATCTCATGCACATTCGTTTCGTGCTTACTGGCGACTCATCAGTAGGAGCCGGTATTACACCCTTTAACCACTATATATTTGGGTGAAGAATGTGGGATAATAGGACGGTATAATCTCCAATACTTTCTGTTCATGCTGTCTTTGGTTTATTCTTATGGTCAAATCTGAACTAATTTGTTACTAGGTTCGCAACACCTCGTACATACTTGCATATATATTAGTTCTCCGCAACAAACAGTATTTATCTTTTTAATCATTCTTATGAGAGATTACTTATTTTTTCAACTTCATCCAATTTCAGGTACCGCTAAAGCAGCACTTTCTTTGATGCTAGCCACTACACTATACTCGAATGGCACTGGCGAGCTAGTCGCAGTATACTTGAAAGACCGTAGCGCCCCCTTCTTCAAATACATGACTGTAAGTTTTCTACATATATGCACATGTGTGCGTTAATGAGTTTCCGTAAAGTAGGTGACAATTTTCTTAAAATGATGGATTTAATCATAGTCTCTAAACTTCATAATCCGATATAAATCATCTTCTACACAGCCACCCGTATTCCGCTAGAATTTCTGTACACTAAAGGCGGATACAGAAATACATCAGATTTTCAGGAACGCTTTTTCTTCGAGTGGGCTAATTGTTACTACAACCGATAGCATAATAAGCAGCATTCGGAACGCCATGAGGAAAAACTTTGAACAAGACTCGGCTTTTTTCGACGATGAACTTTAGAATCCTCTTTGTCATTTTCACTTAGAATGAAGCCCTTTAACTCTCAGCAACTAATGCACAAATAAGTGTTCCCTCTTAAATGATGAATCTCGTTGCGCAGTGCTGTCCTTCTTGTTGTGGATTTGACCGCATTTTCCTTGTGCGGGACAATTGATAGCACTCTTAGGTCGGTAAAATCTGAATTTGATTATTAGTGATGGATTTGGCCATTGATAGGTTCTTTCTTGTTTTCATCAGCTGATTGTCTGAAAATGACGTTGGAACAAGATTTTCCAACGTCATTTTCAGACAATCAGCTGATGGAAGGCTTAAAAAAGAAGGGAAAAGTGAGAACCCATCAATTGAGGCCAAAAATTACATCACCTGAATGTGTTCCCTTTTGTCGCTTTTTTATTAAAAAAGTGTTTAATCCGTTTTCTACATCAATTGTGGTCATTACTATTATACTCTAAAATATACATAAGCCAATTTAGTCAGAGTTCTGACTGGCAGTGGAACGTTTCAATAAAATTGTTGCATGTGTTTGCATTCTTGAGTTTCACCACTAGTACATGCAACTTATGGTTGTTACTCTTCTATACTGCTCGTTCTATTTGATTTCTGCGCCCTCAAGATTTTATAACAGTCTATGATAAATTATGGCGTGTCGGCGAAACCTATCATATTAGCTCATTGGTCTTTATTTGTAATAATAAGTATCTTTCTCAAACTTTTGTAAATTACATTGGATTTCTACGAGAATGCGTTATTGTCACAATCTTGTTTAATTATTTTCTTGATGCAGCCTTTTCTTAGATCTCTCTAATACTCTCCGGAGTGAAGGACGATGATGAGCGGCTTGCCGAACTCGGATACGCTGCCATTGTTGTTCTATAAGCTGAGAGTAAAACTCTGCCTGGTTTGGCATATCCAGTACAGTTTCCTGTTACGTGCTTCATAAATGGTTTGATGATAAATTTTCTTCCGAAGTCTAAGGTCGTACTAAACAACGCCCGACCTACTATCATCAAAGAATTCATTTAACCAGCGTCCTGGAGACACCAAACAAATTGGCTTCCGTTGATATTTCAAGACGTATTAGCCTTTCTGTAGTTTTCTTTAATAACTCACACAAAATTCTCTTGAATTGTGTGTCTATTTTACCATGCACTAGATCGAAGGTCTTCAATCCAGATATATTGTCAGTCCTCTGCTAGGCCGGCACGACCTTAAAAATGACTAGCTATGTCTGCAAACGCCCGTGCAGCATTGAATATCAATATATTTGCTTGGTTTCCTTTCGATGAATGGCAGTTGAGTGTCTGGCGCTAAATTAGTCATTCCGTTCGCTAGATTATCGAGGCATTTCCGGTGAATCGCTGAATCACAGAGGAAGTAGATCAGCACTTTCGTAGCCGGAAAGTATATTCGCGATTTTGTTAACCTGATAAAGCCACGCTGTACATTCAGTGCCAACGAAATACTTTAGTTTGCGCAAATCTGTGGAAAGTTAAAGACTGGCAGGGTTCAACGGACAAGCCGGTGTACTTTGTCTCATTTGTAAAGGATGTTTTGGAGCCCACCGTGTAGTATATCTTGAATTCCATTTATGTCATGTATGTAGTATTGCTACTTTTCATATTTTGAAATATTTTTACTAATTGATAAAAACTACAATCAAACAGGTTTTTCACAATAATCTATTGTATAGAACTATATATACCTTTATTAGCTACATAACAGATTGAGCTTTATTTTTGCCTTTCGATATATTTTTAGAAACTTATCAACAAGGTAAATCGACGTGCCGCAATAGTTGAAGCTGAGAGAGCAAATAACTTTGAAATGACAAAGGACGCTCTTCCTAGCAGTTGTAATGCCCCTCGTGAACGCCGATTTTATCTTATCTACCGAAAATGGTGTCCAAGTCTAGATGATATGGACAGTGAGGACTACGACGAAGATGATTTCTGCACTCCGTTCCATAATGGCAACCAACAGACCTTCTCTCATTTATTAACAACCGGTAATGACTGTTCTACAAGTTCGCTGCATCACCAAAAGAAAAAGGTGAATTTTATCTTTACATGAATTTTACTTGAAGCTTATACTTGTTATTTCGCTTTTGTTTTTAATGCATAAGACAATCGTGTATTGGTCTGTTTAATCTTTGCTCAATTAAACGTCTGCTGCCATGCCCATAGCTATAAAAATTTGCGGCCTGACGACCAGTGGGTTCTAGCCCGTCGTATCGATAGCCTTGTGTTGAACCTTTCAGATACTGAGACACAATTGCCTTTCACTTGAAAAAATCTTCAATGCCCTGGTCGATTACGTTGATGGTTCTCATCTTTGTGTTACTTTATTTCAATAGCTTCAGTAAGAGTAAGAAGGAAGGCGATTAAAGACTAAACCACCCTAGTACTGAACGATTATTTTCGCCTAATTTCGCTTTAATTTATTGACTAAGAAATTTTTACTATTGTTGTCCCATTTGTGACCTTGTGACCAGCCATTGAAATCATTGTCGTGGTATTGACAAGTGCAAGTTCCAAATTTTTAATATTTTATTTTAAAAGTTATGTGTTTATTCGTACAGTATGGCTCAGTGGTTAGACTCCGAAGCAGACATCCCCAGGTTCGAGCCTGTCCGTTGCAAATTCTGGGCAGTACTTGAAGAGTTACCAATAAGGCGAAATCGGTCTACCATGTGAGGTGCCTTTTCTACATTATACGATGCTTAGTTTATACATAGTTTATATATATATATATATATATATATATATATATAATGGTGTTTATATCGTTGATAATCTTGATTTAAATAAATAGTTGTGTATTTATTCGTTCAATTGCTTGCTTTTCGCTTTTTTACAGGTATGCTTTATCGGATAGTAACTAGTTCCCTACCAAGTAGAACAAGCAATACATTTATAATCTTGGTTATGGGTGACACGAATGCTGACGTCGGGTGCTTAAGCGATGCAGAGTTTCATCTATATAGCAGATACACTTAAAGCTCAATACGCACTGATAATGTTGAATGACTTTTAGATGGCTTTGCTGAGAATAGTGTATACTTGAGTAGCATAAACCTTAGACGTAGTGTAAGGCGTTGCACCACATTGTACCTTCCAGTCCCTGGATAACTGTTGACAAAAATAAATCATGTTTCAATTAGTTAAAGGTGGTGTGGAGGCATCCAAGATGGTCGCATATTTTTTGTAGCATGTATGTCAATTCGAACCATGCCCTTATCCGTAATGGATATATACTCACATTTTCCGAAACGCAAAATAAGTATAAATCTTAAATAGGTATAGGCAAACTCGAATAGCCATCTTTGTACTCGAGTATGATTTGTCTCGTTGATTGAAATTATAACTTACAGTGGACGAAGATAAGATGTGCTGTGCACAATAAATGTATTACTGTTTGTGATATTATTAGTTCCCGTTGAATCAGTTATTTCGTCTCTGAAAATCTCGTAGAGATTTTCGAAACTATGAGCCACATTCCTGCTAGCTAGGTTGATGCTTGCAGAACACAGTCTAAATTTCGATCTTGAATCATTTTTTACTATTAATGCTTAAAAGATAGCAGAAGTGTTCGCATAGTGTAACATCTCATGTTTGTTCCAACTCATTTGTACAACTGACGCGAGAAAATTAAAACTAAATGATTAGAAAATTATTCGAATAATTGATAAAATGTGTCGTATTGATAGATACATTTTCTCAGTTGCTATCATCAATTCCGATCCCAAAAATATTCCTTTACCAACAGTGTGAAACGCTTATCTCAAGCAATCATCAATGTTAGAATAAGGAGCATCATCTTATTTCTTGAAGATCGCAAAGCTCCAGACTTCGATAGCTTGCTTCTGACCTGATTTAAAGATGGCAGCGACATAATTTGTGGGAAATTGAATATCCATTTCCGTACTAAATGGAATTAAGCAACTGTGCCGCCTGCTTTGCGTGACTTTACCACCATTCGATAACAATCGCATTTTTGTCACATGCATCGATTATCGTTCGTCGTATCAGCGCTTTGCTTGAATAGCTTACCAGAGAAAAACAAGCTGGATGTCGGCTGCACTATTGCTATGCAGTCACGAACATTAACTGTTTGCAACTTTCGACACATATAGGCAATACAATTTAACAATAATTAATTGCGCGGATGGTGGTAACAATTATTTAAATCAAGTTTGAAAGCTTGAAGTAAACACCCATCCCATTGTATTTAACCAGTCGTCGAACACCTTAACAAAACTACCGCCAGCCGCAACGCACTGATGTGTTTTGAACTTCCATGATCATCATCAGAGTACGACGGCAAACTGACTATCGCGGATCAAACCGCATTGAATATATATGGAAATCAAATTAAGATATGCGGCTCTCACCTCTAGCAGTCTCGCATACATTGAACTTGACTGGAAATGTCGGCTGCACAATTTCTATGCAGTCACGAACATTAACTGTTTGCAGCTTTCGCCACATATACATATATAGGCAATACAATTTAAACAATAATTGATTGCGTGGGTGTTGGTAACAATTCTTTAAATCAAGTTTGCGACCTTGAAGTAAACACCAATACCATTGTATTTAACCCAGAATCTGCCCAAATCACCTTAAATAAATTATCAGACGACGTTCTAACGTTCGGTATGAACTTCGCAACCTCTTAATGTAATATAATTTACAGGATCATCCATCACTGACTTTAACTCTGCAACTGCATAGCGCGATCCGGATGTGGATGGCAGATTTAAACATTTTATTCTTGTATCAATAATGCAAGCAGTAGGAGTGTTGATGTAAATATGTGAAACCCGAAAGCTGGAGTAGCTTTCTCCAACCTTCGCCATTTGTGGAGAACCGGGACTACCTAACTCTGACAAAATTGGTGCGTACAATACTTATATACGGGCAGTTTTCTTAGACGCCAGCGAAAATCTATCCTTTAGAGCCTAATCTCTTACACGTTAACATGCATTCGGCTATTTTTATTTTGGAAGCATAACTCGTATGGGTTATCAACAACGAATAAACAACCTTAACATCCATAGAGTTATTTTAGACTCATCCCACAAATGCCCCTTGGTAGACAAAAAGTAAAGCTCCATCAATAGTGCTGGTTCGATCAGATTTTGCGTGTGCCTTTAATTATTATTCTCTCAGCCGACGCCAGGTTGGTGTAAAAAAGCAGATGGCCAAATTTTGATGTGGCAGAACCAGCTAAAGTCAACTAGAATTTATTTTTGTAATACATAGCTCGTTCTCCTGAAAGGGTGGGGTCCACGTGTGCATTGCATGATTCTTGTGCGATATAGCATCGAAATAAGTTTTCTAATTGAATCGTATTCTACTTGAATTTATTTACTTAGTTGGGCAGAGTTAACTGCTAAGTTTTATGGTTTTTATGAAGCGATACAGTGAAAAACGCAAAAAGGCTGTGTTACCGATCTCGCCTTGCCTTAAAGCTGACTTTACAGTAATGGTGTTGTGTAGATGTCTAGGTTGCCTCATTCCTGTATTTTACTTAGGTAAATATCTCCATTTGCACTATACCTTACTTCTTATAAATCACTCCAATTTAATATTTTTTGCTCTAAATTATAGTTATTGTCATTATTATTAGCTTTTATTTTGTAAATTTATTTTTCTTATTTAATTTTTCAAAGTTATATTGCAGTGAAGCATGAGTTGATAAAGGCTATTTTATTGCTTTCTGCTATGATAATAATGATGAAAATGCCAATTAGACATTAACTCTTGTTTCAAATTCTTCGTAGTTTCTTAAAGGTTTGGATAGGCAAAATATAATGAGTTGTTTTAAATTCTGTATCTTATATATATATATATATATATATATATATATATATATATATATATATATATATATATATATATATATATATATCTAAAATTCGGAAGATAGATCATTAATAAAAAAGTGGATAACAGCCATTTATTTCGAGATTAATGGACTTCACTTGACAATCTTTCATTTATATACATCCTGTGTTTTCATTTGATTATGTAGGTGGCAACAAATCTGACTCGGTTTTACTTCTATTTATTGTTTGGGCTGATTAGTAAATGTTTATACATATATTACCTGATCTGCGTTAGTCAAAGCGCAGATCAGGTAATTTCAATTAATTCAGTATCGCAACAACGACATTCTTTTAAGAAACATTTATACATA
The DNA here is from genome assembly GCA_029291075.1 of Eudiplozoon nipponicum. Classification (NCBI taxonomy): domain Eukaryota; kingdom Metazoa; phylum Platyhelminthes; class Monogenea; order Mazocraeidea; family Diplozoidae; genus Eudiplozoon; species Eudiplozoon nipponicum. The sequence continues at coordinate 50,943 of JAQBSW010004334.1, forward strand.
TATGTTGGTGTGTGCGCCTGTTTGGTTGCAAAGTGTTTCTCACTTATTGGCAAAGCGATGTCTTGAATCTGGTCATTCTTGTATTGATGGATTTTGAGCTAACCAACCTTTCGCATTGTTGGCTGTTAAATTTAAGAATTATATTTTCTCGAGTGGAGCCCTTCGTTTCCCCTTGTTCCGCAATTTTGTTTTGTTTACTTGGTAACAGCGCAAGTGCGGATTTCAGTGTTGAATGCATATACGGAGACAAAAATTTCGAAAAAATATGAGCATTCAACACAGCAATTCGCCCCTGGGCTGTTACCAAGTGGACAGAAAATTGCGGAACAAGGGAAAACGAAAGACTACACTCGGGAAAATAACATCTAGCAATGCGAACATTTGGTTCACTCACAACCCATCGACACAAGAATGACAAAATCCCAGACATCACCTGACAATATAACGAGAAAGACCTTTTCATGCAAACAGGCACACACACAGACACATATGCTTACACACTTACTATTCAGCCCAAACAAGAAATAGATGTAAAATCGAGTCAGATTTTTCGCCACCCACATAATCATATAAATGAAAAAAGGTATACAATGGACAATCTCAATAAATATTCCATTATCCACTCTATTTATTAATACGTTTTTTCTTCTAATTAAAAATATACTGTGTATTCTAAGGCAATATATATATATATATATATATATATATATATATATACTTAAAATATAATATGGGCATTTACTCATTAAAACAAAACCGGTCTACTTGCTGAATTTCGTTTCCTACTATATGTAATGTTTAATTTGTATTGTTGACATATATACAAACAAAATTCTACCGTAGCTCTTCAATCAAATATTTCCTCTCCACGGAACATGGCGTCTGTTGCATAATTACAATTAGATGGGGGCTAGTTAGAACTCTAACTCGAAACAACTGCCAAACGAGGCCCACCTTTATGAAAGGTCAGCCAAAAGCATACCTTTTTATATAACTTAAAATTAGGCTAGCTTGCAGCAGCAATGGCTCAGTTAATGATTGTGAGTCACCCAAACAGTTATGTCCCTGTTTGAGTTCCGGCCATTATAAATTCTGGCATGTAATTGGCTACTACCAAATAAAGACTTAGCCGGTAGACTTTAAGGTTTATATTTTCTGCCTTGTTTAGTGTTTAATCTATCCGCAATCATCGCCGCGTCCGTATATATATATATATATATACCTATATATATATATATATATATATATACTCTCATATGTGTGTGTGTGTGTGTGTGTGTGCTCTAGAATTTTTAAGCTATCATTTTCAAGTTTACTAATAGGTATTTAATCAATTTGTCTTTTCTGTTTTTTTACATTATATGCATCGTCTTGTAGCTGGCATTTATTCGAAGATCGAGACCACTTTTGAGTCCAAATGATGTGCAAGAAACACATTATCATGTAATGAATAGTTTGGCAATGCGTCTTGCAGTACCTACACATCGGCAGCTGTCTTCTGGCGAAACATTGCGATCAATTGTCGCGTATGCACTTCAACTTACTGATGGTGTTCCGCATCCACATATTAGTTGGACAAAAGGTCAATTAACTGCAGTTTACACAAGTCTTGACCAACAATTGAGACTTCTTAGACTACTCTATCAGTTATCTGGTGTGGCGCTGTCCTCAGTTGAACGTGCCAGGTTGCTTCAGCAGCACAAGAAGCACACAGGTTGTTAAAGAATACGATTTAAATATTTATCAATGAACAGCTATTCAATGTGGATCGATATGCTTTTAATATCTGCTTTCATGATTTTTAGAATTCTCTATCTATCTTCATCGTCATCTGTAGAAAATATCCATGCTTCTTGGCCGCATACTATTTTATAGTCATGTGTGTGCGAAAGGATTACCTGGTCGGCCATGCTAATGTTAAACCTTATTACGTTTTTAGATGGGGTTTCAATTGTAGGGCATTTATTTGTGGTATTGTAAAAAAGAGGAAAAAAATAAAATCAACACAACTTGATAAGATTTTTAAATGAATTTCTTTTTAAAACTTCTCTTCGTTTAGAGGACGCTTTCCTTCAAGATATGATATGGCAGGAAATCAAATCCAACAGGACATACTACTTTTTTCAAGGCAAAATCACTGATATGAGTATCCAAATGTTCGCCAAAAAAGCTTTCGTTTTATTTTGAAAGTAAAATAGCTATGATGTGATCGGATGTGGCTTATTTACTAAATCATTCACTGTTTGTTGAGTTCAGCATAAAAACAAATTGTTATTATATACTCAAATATGCAATTGTCTATTATGACCAATCAGTTTAATTGGTACATTTGGAAGCTTTGAGTAAAAAGATATCCTGATTCATCTTTTACTAAATATATCCTTTTAAGTTTTTCGATATTTTCGGCGCACTCAAATAAGTCTAGAAAGGTGGCATTTTTATTTTTGCATAGGTCATTTGTAAAAATCGATCTTCACCCATACACTAGTGTTCGCATAAAAAATGATTTTTTTTTTAGTTTTAAAGAAGCCACAAAGTCGAGACTCATAATTATCTACAGGCTTGCATTTTTTGGCGGTTTTGTTCATCTCTAATTTCATTTGACATTAAAGGGTTTTATGCCTGCAATATCATCTTGTTCTGAATTAAGTAATTTCGAATGCAGTCTCTAATTGAAAACTGTTTATTTATGCTCTGTTCGTAACTCTGCTAATGAACACCTCACTTTTACACCTGCCGTTTTCTATGTTTCACGTTAATTAGTTTTATTGACTGCCAGAGAGACTGAAATAGAAAGGTCAATTTCATACCGCTAAACATTGAGAATCTTATGCTGTTAACCATTCTGAGATGAAATATATTGGAATAATTATAATAATTTTTAGGTCTTCAGCACTATTGGCAAACTGTGTGTATCTTTTTTTTGAGGATAAACCCATGGTTAAATGGACATGATCGTAAGTTTTTAAACTTAAAATATTGCAAATTTTCTAAAAATTGAAGTTCTGTTATTCTGCAAGCAAAGGGGTGCCTTTTCTCGAGTAGAAATCCTTTATCAAATTCCACTTAAATGCAGATAAATATAATGAGGCATGTGAAAGGAAATGTTTTGTACATGATGTATTAAGAAGAATTTTCTGCCCCAATTCAAAACACTGTTTCGAAAGATGCGACGAAGAATATGTCAGGACTGTTGACTAGGAACCTTAAACGAACATTGGCTGCGCGGGCGGTGATAACATTTACTATAATCAAGGTTGCGAACTTCGTATAGGCACTATACCCATTAAGTAATTACATATGCCAGTATAAACTAAGAAGTGTATAGTGTGGAAAAGGCAATTCATCGAGTAGACAGGTTTCGTCTTTATTGGGAACTCATCATGTACTGGAAAATTCTGGCCAGTACATGATGAGTTCCCAATAAGGACGAAACGGTCTACTGGATGAATTGCCTTGTCTACACTATACAATTCTTAGTTTATACTGGCATATGTAAAGACCAGGAACCTTATTCGTGACAGTATGGGCAAACAGACTGCAATGAGTATGCTTCAACACAAGCCCACAGCGTTCGAAGGGGTTGCTAACCGCCTGATTATGAATGCGTTTATTTTAAGACACACTCTTGTAATTCTTTGTTGTATAAACAGGCTTTCTGAATAAATTTATGCTTCCGAATACCAACTTTTTATGGATTTTTTAAACTTATATGTAATCATCTCGGTTTTACATTTTAATTTTTAAGTTTGTCAATTTTATCATTAGCTTCACAATACTCCATCTTTTTCTTAAAATAGTTATCGATTTTACGGTTTGACAATAGATCTTCTACCCGATAACAATTGCAATTGAATTTTCACAATATTGTCTTAAAAAAAGTAATTTTCTTCTTCATTAAATATCATTTCATTATATGCGTATTATTGTCTGAAGGAAATAGGTCATGTATTTAGTAAATTTGTAAAACTATGCGAAGATGAAGTTACATTATATGTCTACATTCCTAAGAGCCACGTAATCAGAGGCAACCAGTTATTCACTCGCTTCTGTTTATGTTCTAGCAATCTGTCTAGATTATTCTTTCAATCTAATTTTCGAGCTTGAGATAACAATCAATCCTATTGTATGCAAAATTGAGCAAAACTGTCGTCTAGTATATGCTTTCATATTGTCATCGTATAACTGACCTAACTAGGGGCCGCAATGATGCTTAAATTTACTGTATCATGAACTAAATATTTTTATCCTGATGAGTAATGCGAAAATTTTCCATTTTGAACTGTGACGTATAATAATAATCTTGTGTTTTCATCAATGAAGATGCTTCAAATTATCACATCTTTCTCAGTTTCTATTACAATTATAAAAATAGGCAAACTAAAAATTATTTATTGTATAGTGCATTTTATATTGCTATTGTGTATATGTGCATTTAGGTGCACCTCACACCAGCATAAAGGTTAGATCGGAATGCGATGCTAAGGAACACCAATCGTCTGCAACTTTCGAAGACCATTTAACAAATGCATCTGACGCAGCCACTGCTCTCGCACTGCCAGCAAACTTGCGAAGTCTAACACGTCAGCACTTCATATCAGGCTGCTTGACACGCAAGTTACAGCGTCAACTCAACGATCCACTTGCAGTGATTGCATGCAGTCTACCAGATTGGTGTATGACCCTAACTAAGCGGACTAGCTTCATTTTCCCATTTTCAACACGTCTCCAATTGTTTCGTGCTTGCGCTTTTGGTTCCGCCAGGTATGCCGATTGCCATATTGTATTTGTTCTTCTTCATAAATAATTTTGAGTTTTATTTCACTTCTGGAGATATTTTAGCTCTATAATTTTGCCTGATTTTCAATAATGCTGTAACATGTTCGTACTCGAGTGTGTGGCTTTTGGCATCTCGAGAAGATAAATTGCATTTATAATTAAAGATTTACGATTTCAGTGGACTTGTTTCGTATCTCTAACAGGAACCATTTTTATTTTATTAACAATTAATCAGATAAATAGGTAAATTCAAACGGGGTTTTAACGATCATAGTCACAGGCATTTCTGACCTGAAGACGGTCAGTTAAATCATGCTATCTCATATGAAGTGTGGAGTTCAGTTTTCTTAAGCAGTTAATTGTTATTCTTTAAATCAAGTTTGCGAGCTTGAAGTAAACACCAATCGCATCATATTTAACCAGTCGTCGAACAATATAGTAAAATCCACAGTCAAGTTCACACACACTGAAGCGTTTGACTTTCATGATCATCATCGAGAAGACGGAAAATTCAATTCATGAGGATTCAAACCGCATTGCATATATATATATATATATATATATATATATATATATATATATATATATATATATACAGGTTATATGGAAAGCAAAATGAGATATGTGGCTCTCACCTACTATGTATGCGAGACTGCTATAGTTGAGAGCAGCATATCTGATTTTATTTTCCATAAATATATACAATGCGGTTTGATCCTCGCTAGTCAGTTTACCGTCGTACTCTGATGATAATCATGGAAGATCCGAACGCGTCAGTGCGTGCGACAGGCGGTAGTTAACTATTATTGCTATTGCCAGAAAATTACGAAACGTTGGCAGCTGGCACCTCAAAACATGATGCCTGGATAGAGAGTGCTTGTCAGTCTTCTGATGCAGATTATCTTAGATAACAAAACCTTAAATTAGATCAGTCCTTCTTACTAGGCGTTGGCTAATTATTTTCCTTTTGAAACCCACTCTTAATTATGATGGGTTTTCAGCACCTAAACGTTTATGTATTACAATCAATGGTGGTGAATCATTGGATGAAAACAAATGTACATTTACTATTATGAAATGTATTCGATGTTATATTTTAAGTCTAATGTTTCTGTAACGTTAACACAACAGAACAGTCCTGTGCTGCAAGCAGGTGTTCTGTGGCAATTGTTTGTTGTGATGTTTTTCGTAATTTTTTCTTTAAGCGGCAGTATGTCTATAACCTTTAGCCTAGCAATTTCGTCGATTTAGAGACATATTCAAATGCACCCTTTGTTTTCATTTTCGCAATATCAGACGATTATCAGTTTATTATAAGCTTCATTTATCGTTTCCTTGCAGATCTGCAATCTGGCTTCAGCAGAATTACCGACAATTGCCCGCTTCGAATGATACAGATAATGACCAAGAATCTTCTGCTCCATCTCTATTCGGCATTCAACTGGGAGTTAACATGGGTACTGGCAATGTGTTCACCAGTAATAATGAACAAATGTTTCCGGGCATGCTTATACCGTCGTTATCCCAACCATTTACGCATGGTGCTAACAAGCTGAGTGGAATTGGCTGCGCAAGAAATGCTGGCGCAACTCAATCTCCTTTGAGCAGTATAATGAATTTGATCAGGAAGTCTTCAGGAGGAAGTGTGTTACCTCAACCAACTTCTAGCCAAACTAGCCGTGATTCGCAATTGGTTAATAGGAGCCATCAAGACCGCGGTATTTATGACAATGAATATCAAGCAGCTGTAATGGCCGCTGCTCTGGTCTATCACAGGTCCAACCAATCAATTCAAAATAAGTAAATAAATGTTTTCTCTACAATTATGTTGATACACAACTTCATATAACTATTCAGTTTCCGAAAATGATTATTTTGTGTAAATTATGAAGCTCTTTCCTGTGTAACCTGTTCTGGCGTTTCGAGACACCATTTATAGTCTCTTTCTCAAAGGAATATTGTGCAGTATCTCAGGAAGAATGAAAAGAGAGAAAGATGAATTATAACACAGTTAAACTATCTAGTATCAGACGAGATTATTTTTAGTTATTGTATTTATTGCTATTTGAATTTCTGTTCACCTAATCACATTTTTGTATTCAAAGCACAATCATGTCCGCTTACTACAAATATGGATATAAAAGCGTATATGTGCACCACTACGTGGCTAAATATATGCGTACATAAGTTGCAGTAGTTTGTTAATTACACACAGTAAACAAAGTTTTATAGCAAATTGAGCAATCTCACGGAAACGGTGTCAGTGTTAGTTATTGATAATCAGATTAGTGTTAACTGCTATGCTATTTTTGTGTTTATTACACACACATAGAAGCACCCAGATATATACTCATGTATATGGCAGTCTGAGATAGCGTAAATGAGTGCAGAAGTTTCAGTAATTTGTTAAATGGCTTTCTGGTGCCCGGGGACATTCTAATGCATTTTCTGAGCTAACTTCAGTAAGTTTAGACCTGTTTCAACCATCAAATTACGTTGGTTAACTCACGGTAATGTCAAACGATTTATTAATTTAACTACAACTGGTAAAATCGTTCATGTTAAATGTTGTAAGGTATGGTGATGTGGTAAGAGGTCACTAATAAAAAAAATACTGTAGTAATTGAAATGAAAGGGTTGAAGGCACTCAGAAACACGTTGCAATTATTGTTGCCTTTAGAATGAGATAGGGAGAGAGAGAGAGAGAGCGCGCGCGAAAGAAAAAGTGAGAGAGAAAAAGCAAGATAATAGATACTGAGGAAATTTTTAATTGAACAGAAATAATTTTTCTGCGCTCTGAAATTGATATTAAAATTCCTAATCCCCTTGAGAAACAGTGTTTGGTTCTGGTCATATTTGAACAAGTTGTTATTAGGTGTGCAACACCTAATACACAATTGCATATATATTAGCTCTCCGCCACAGTATCTAACTGTTATACATTTAATTGAATGAAGTCGTAATTACCGCAAAATTCGATAACTGATATCGATCAAGGCCAGAGTGAACTTAAGCATACATTGATATCCATGGTGTTAGTACCATGTACCGACTCGGCGACCGTATTGTTAATAATATTGGTTCTGACACAACAGTCATAGTGTTGGTACCCTTTACAAACTCGGTATATATCTTATTTATAGTAAGTTAGCTTTGAAGTCGCAATGCCGAAGACTTTATATGAAGTTAGCTACACTCTACAGGTTTACATATTCGTATAGGAGATTGTATTGTCCTATTTTCCCACATTCCTCACCCAAATATATAGTGGGTAAAGGGCGTAGTACAGGCTCCTAATGATGAGCCGCCAGTGAGCACGAAACGAGTGTGCACGAGATCAAACTTTCCGTTCATACTGTCATTGGTTTATCATTCTGGTCATATTTGAACTATTTTTTTACTAGGTGCGCAACACCTAATACACACTTTGGTTATGTTTCTTATATTTTAACATTCTGGAATTTTTGTGTAATATTTGTATAGACTATTTTGGATTCAAACAAAATTAATTTGTGTTCTATTTCCGTACAATAGGAAATGCTATTATTAAAATTTGTATATGTTAATAAATGTTTTAGTATGTGAAGACTAAATTCGTGTATATTTTCTAAAGACGCGAATTAAGATCATGCTAGATTAAACATAGCTTGCAAAGGGTTAAACAAATTGCTCATACGAATTACATCCGGGCGGGCGTATTTCTAGCAAAACGGAAACTGTCATGTGCAACTTTATTCATCCGCAGCTAAACACACAAAATACGTTTCCTGAATTTCATGAGTGTAAGTGCCTATTCATGTGCATTTCGTGCTTCTTGTTTTTTATGTAATTTATCTACTTAATCAAAGGCATTCCTCTTTGCTTTTGAGAACTCTATATAAAGTACCATATTTTACAGTCTAATAGAGTTCCGGTGCAATAGTGTCACTTTTGGCTGTGATGTGTAGGCTTTACAAGAGTATTGTTTTATTTAATAATTTTTCGATTTAAATTATTAATAAAAACCGGGCTTCAATAGAAAGTTCGGCATGTATTTTTATTTCCATTTATATTGATATGTATATTTCTGGGTATATATGTGTGTAATGAGTTCAACAACTGAATAACAGATTAAGGAATTCACAATAACGATTGTTATAACAAACAAAAATAGATTCATCTGAACTACATAGTTTACTTTGGTTATAACTTTGTTTTCCCTGTTTTCATTTTGCGGAGATACTATGTAATACTTCCTTGAGAAAGAGACTAGAAATGATGTGTCAGAACGTCGAGTGAGGTAATACGGGAAAAAAGTTTCGTATATTATATCGGCAATTTGACAATACACAATGATTTACTAACAGCACATAGCCGGAAACCTCATTTAACTTGTCGTTAGCATGCTGGATTGCTATTAATTTCCGTTTAATATTTAACTGTTTTCAATTTTATACAAAATATTCGAATATTATTACTGTGTAATTTGAATAAAAATCTTATATAAGCACTTACTCATTGGTTATTTCTAATTGGAATGTAAAAGCCTTCTCTTCAAAATACGGTTTATTGTGTAATAGGCATATTTAGTGTGTTTAACTTATGAGATATGTAGCCCATTACTTCATATATGTATCTAGCGCACTTGAGTTAATTAGGATAGATCTCAGTCTAAGGTTCACCTGTTTAAGGCCTCAAGTAGTTGATATTTATGGGGTCTCAAAGATTAATATCAGTTATACGAGAATCTCTTGTTTCTAGTGCGCGACGTAAATGTAATTTTTGTAAACATTTTGGAACAACTTTATTTGTTGCTTTATTGACATTGAAAATGTGCCAAGTTTTCTTCTTTATCACTCTTTTTAATAGAAAATCAAAAGTACAATTTACTATACATTTTACGTGTTAAATATTATTCTGGAATATTATCGAACGTTGGTTAATTTCCTCTTGTTTTTTTCTGGTGCTTCCTAGTTCATCGAAACCCGGCAGTGGTCACTCGTTGTCTAGGTTCCTTGCTAGTCTTGCTGGCTTGTCGGCTGTCACCAGTGGTCATAGTCCAAGTGGAAGGGGCTCGTCAGATCGCATCACTGAACAGCTTTGTGAGGTGCTTATCGCACCATCTAACCTTAGTTATGCTACTGCAGCGAAAAACTTGCGTACACCGACTATCCATAAAGGTAGGCTACGACTATCAAATAAAAACATTTTAAAATTAGAGTTGACATGATTAATGTGATAATAAGTTTTTCTTTTTTATTATCGAAATTGATTTGGATAATTTACCGCTTTTATTTAAGCTTTTTTGTAGACCATATTTTTTCAGTGACTGTTATCTCTGTAGCAATGCAATATTTTATAGTACTGCTTAGTTGATGAATATGTAACATTATGTAATAATTGTTGTGTTCGTCCATATGAGCTTGGTTCCTGGACGAAACTTAATATTTGCAAACTCTTCAGTTCAAGTATTCATCTCTCTCGATAGAATTCAAAGTAGTTCGTCTAAGCAAGTATAAGAGGCCATTTTTTTACTTGAGGCCATTTAGTTGTTACGAATCATGAAATATAGGGGTCTGCTTTTAAAAAGCGTGCCCTATTAGTAAAACAATTTTTTTTTAAATTCGTTATTTATTATTAATTTTCTGAGGCGTAGCTGCTGCTTGCAGAATTCTCGTCACACTACTTCGTTTTGAGTCCTACGCTTATGCGAGTTAATACTTTGGCATTCACGTTAACCCTAAATAGAGTCATTGCGTATTCTAAGACCCAAAGTTTATTCCTGCAATAATTATTTTTGTTTTAGCAATAAAATAAATACTTAATACTTTTTATAATACTTGTAATTGCTAAGGTAATTACATTTTTTCTAAGTTTAGATTTATATTGAAAAAAACTCGAGAAGTACGATTTTCATTTTAATTCCCTTAGTAATGTCCTCTTTTAAACTTGGACATGTCTTTATGCTATGTACGAGTATTTGGTAAAGTTAGTTTTTAAGAATCCTGTCTACCTCACACAGCTGGAACAATTTAACTCATTTAATGGACCTGAGAAACAAATATCCAAAAATTCATAATTTTAGAACTGATGCTTTACTGGTGTATGAATGAAAGTATTCATCGTCTCATTTTGGGCTGTAGAAGAAAAAGACCGCTGAATATTGCATCCTTAATTTTTCAAATAGACATATTTTAATTGGAATATGGAGGCAGACTCGACATAATGAATTGTAGTTAAAAGTATACGTTATGATGCAAAAAACTATTAATATTGTTAGTAGTGGAAATTTCCATAGTTAACGATTAAACCATTCATTGTTTATAATGTTGATACTGCTGACATACACTCTATTACACGATGCCGAGTGAGATAGGAATATTGATTTTTATATTCTCAGATGCGCCTGGTCGATTTTGTCGATACTCACTACAAATGGAATAAACATTATAAAAAATTATTTTAACGACGAGAAACAAAGTTTGGTCTCACTTGCGATTTTAATTTTCAGGTGATCGTGATTCTGATTCATCTGATGGCAACTCGACACCTCTTGCCACAGCAGATTTGGGCACATTTGGCCCTGGAAGTTTTATGATGAATCTTGCAGATCTTTTACCACCGCCTCTTGCATCATTTCAGCGGAATTTGCCTAACGTTGGATCGTTTAAGAATAACGGCAACAATAACAACGGTAATGGTTCAAACGGAACCAACAATAATACACTTGGTCGGCTTCACAAAGAATTTGTGCGCATTCCTAGATGTGACAGGTCATCCTTGGAACGAAAACGACAGAGAAACGCTGGGCCAAATGAGCAAAGCTTCTGGCAGTGGGCTGCAACGGTAATGGACGAGCATGCTGATCGCAAGTCAGAGTTGGAAATCCAATTCATAGGTTTGTTGTGTCCCTTTTTTTAATTGAAATTGACATTGGAATGTCGATTTTTGCTACTTAATTTGAAAAACATGTTAGAATATCGTGTAATCGTAAGAAAAATTGTTTCACGCTACAGCTGCAATATTTCAATTATTTTTAGTTGCGAAGATCTAGCCAGACATGCATTTGGGTATTAAACTTCGCCTAATAAGGTGGACAGTGGAGGCAAAGGAAAAAGTAATTACCTAGTAACATGTCTGTTCGTGTGGAATGAGGAGGACTTGCAATTTTCGTGATCTGATTGATGTATGCGCTTCGTGTTCCGCATCAGCAGGAGTTGACTTAGACCCCAAGCCCAAAAAAAACTGGTCAAGTTAGGCGGGCCAGCTTGAGGCCCAAAACTACTAACATTAAATTATGGTCATTCGTTAATTCATTAACAGTTTAGTTGATTTAGGACCAGAAGAACAAACCAGTTACCATGAACCAAAGCGATACACATGATTTTCAGGCTTACTGGTGACTCATCAGTAATAGCCGGCACTTCGCCTCAAACCTACTATATATTTAATCAATGTGGCACAGTTGGACGGTGAAACCGCCTTTACCTGCCTGTATTGTGCTGAGTAAAATGTCAGTAAACTGCTTTCGTTTATCGAATATTGTGCCATTTTTTACTGCTTAACTAAAATGTACTAACTTTGATGACAGATTCGGTTTTTTTATTATTGTCACTTTGTGCGCTTTTTGTCCTTACCTTGTTATTTTAGTAATATTATTGTCTTGTGAGATTTGAATAATGTTCTTCAACCAGCTCGAGATAAAATTTTAGAGTGAAAGATTCTATTTTTTTCTAGATTCTACCTGTCAACGTAACGTGACTACTTCATTCGTGATAAATTTCACAGGGACATACGAAACAAACTGTCTTATTCTATACAATAACTTTGTCTGCCCGTGTTATTCTTTTGTACGCGTGAATAAACATGCATTAATGTGGATATTTATTTTATGTCTAGTCGAAGCGTTGTATTACTGATAATTAGTACAAACGGACACCGAGCCCATGGTTATTTGTTCAGAGGCATACCGTTTATCGTTTACTATATGAGACCCGCATATTACATTCAATCCTAACTTTTAGGTAAACCGCCCGCTAGTTTTTCTTTCGACCCAAAGGTTTAATTATTTAACAACAATTTGCCCTTAAGTTTTGCTACGCTATTTTATGTTGCGGGATAATTGGTAGCACTCGTAGGTAAGTTAAATCTTGATTCCTTTACACTTTAAGTTGCACGGTTTCTGTTAAAATTTGATTGATGGGTTCTCACGTGCCCCGTCACTCTGAAGCCGTCCACAATTAGCTTTCATGAAATTGTTCATCAACCAATGTTATCAAAATTTTACCCAAACTTTCGGGAATTCATTTCCGGTCCCATTGCAGGATTGACACCATACTCATAGAAAAAATGACTTGTGGCAAATGTGATATCCTCATTAAGGAAAAATCTATTTATATTTATTAATCTTCCTAAAGTATATGTTTTAGTCTCCCCCAATATCAGGTATTAATACCTATTCTCCTATACTCACATTTATCCACGAAACTAACCGCATCCATGCAAACAAGACAACCTATACACAATTATGTATTAGGTGTTGCGAACCTAGTAACAAATTAGTCAGTTCTGACCAGAAGGATAAACCAAAGACAGCATGAACGGAAAGTATAATCTCATGCACATTCGTTTATTGCTTACTGGCGACTCATCAGTAGGAGCAGTTATTACGCCCTTTAATCATTATATATTATTGTGAGGAATGTGGGATAATTGGACGGTACAAATGTGTAAACCTGCAATAGTGAAGCTAACATCATATAAAGTCTACGACAATGCGACTTCCACGCTAACTCACTCTATATAATATATATACCGAGTCTGTAAAGGATACTAACACTATGGCTATTGTGTTAGTAACCGATACCAACATTATAGTACCGAAACGGTACATGGTACTAACACTATGGTTGCCGAGTCGGTACATGGTACCAACATGATGGATATCAATGTATGCTACAGTTCACCGAAATTGAGAATTACAACTATTTCTGAACACCTGTTACTAAAGTAAATCCATACACCCTGGCCTTGATCGATATCAGTTATCACATTTCGCGGTAAGCATGACATCATTGAATTCAATATATATAACAGTTAAATACTGTTTGTTGCGAAGAACTAATATATATGCAAGTATGTATTAGGTGTTGCGAACCTAGTAACAAATTAGTTCAGTTGAGACCAGAAGGATAAACCAAAGACAGCATGAACGGAAAGTATAATCTCATGCACATTCGTTTCATTCTTACTGGCGACTCATCGGTAGGAGCCGGTATTACGCCCTTTACTGTAGTAACTGGTGTTCAGAAATAGTTTTAATTCTCAATTTTGGTGAATTATAGCATACATTGATATCCATCATGTTGGTACCATGTACCTTTTCGGTAATACAATGTTGTTATTGGTTACTGACACAATAGCCATAATGTTTGTATCATTTATAGACACGGTATATATGTTATATAGAGAGAGTTAGCGTTGAAGTCACATTGTCGAGACTATATAATATTTGCTTTACTAATGTAGGTTTACACATTCGTCTAGGAGATTGTACCGTCCTATTATCCCACATTCCTCACCCAAATATATAGTGGTTAAAGGTTGTAATACCGGCTCCTAATGATGAGTCGCCAGTAAGCACGAAACGAATGTGCATGAGATTATACTTTCCGTTCATGCTGTCTTTGGTTTATCCTTCTCGGTCATATCGACTGAACTAATTTGTTACTAGGTTCGCTAACCTAATACTATACTTGCCTATATATATATATATATATATATTGGTTCTTTGCAACAAACGGTACTTATCTGTTATTGGTTAGTCATGTTTGCTCATGTATAATTGCTCTAAATATAATTTTCACACGACTGATAGGCGAAGCTGGCACTGGTCTTGGCCCGACGCTAGAATTTTTCTCTTTGATGGCTCGTGAATTTCAAAAGCGTGAATTAGCCATTTGGGTGACTGACGGACCACATACGAATGAGGCCCCAGCTATTGCGACGATGAATAATGAAGATATTGTTGCAAGTTCTACATCAAGTAATATAGCTCATTCGTCGAAGGCAAACACTAGGTTGGACGAAGCTGATTCAATTCCATCAGAGCCGTCTTCTGAGGATCAACCTAGAGATAAATGCTCAGAAGTGCTCAAGGTAAATGAAGAAAATAAAAATGATAAAAAACAGCAGGGGCCAACAGAAATTGACAACGACGAGCAAGAAGAAGACGAATCATTTGAAGCAAATTTATTTGTGACGGCGCCAAACGGGCTATTTCCAGCACCAATTCCTGCCGATCGTATTTCTGATGAAGTTCTCTATCGATTCTACATAATGGGCATCACAATTGCCAAATGTCTTCAGGTGGGTTCTAGAATGGATAGTAGGTTAATTTAAATTAATGTCTTGATGTGTCTATCTTTTATGCGTTACTATTGTAATAGTTATGACAATGTTTTAATTTCATTGTCTTTTATTAAAATTAATTTGAAGTAATTAGGGAAAATTGTTTGTATTAGTTATGCTTTTTGTTCTTTAATATTTTCAAATCTACATAGTTGATAGGAAGTTACATTACAGCTATCGTGAGCACAAGTTCTACTTCCTTTGCTACACGGCTTCTGTGTTTACTGACTATTCATCTGGAACATCCGGCACTACATCCAAAACCCACTATCTAGTTGGTCAAGTAATGTGGAGAAAAATGAGCGATATCATCTACTAAACGAATATTATTATTAAATAGCCATTGGCACTTATCCGTGCAATAAATTGAGAGTAAAATTAATGCGAAACGATTTCGTCTTTTATCTTGAATCTGCTTAATCAAATTATGGAGCAGCTTTACATGCAAAGTCTTGTTGACGTCTCGTAGTAGGGTGCCCTTTAGCTTGATCTAAGGTTTCGAATTAAAATTTTTCATTGTGGAGGCGTTTAACTTTAGATTGTAACTTGTAGACACTTCCTGAACCCAGTTAAAGACTGCCTGGAGTTCTTCTATTTTTTGTTCACAGTTCCGCATTTTTAGCATATCTGTTGTCTGTAAGCCGGTCGCCAAAACTTATCTCTACTCTGAAGAGCGCTATAGTGACCTCAGCATAGACTGAATTGACAGTATAATTAAACTATTTAAAAGTCTGATCGAAGCACAAAAAATGAACAACGATCCTTACCTCTGTGAATATCAGCCGATATGTCGTTATTACAGTTTTATGTCACTTACAATATGTTTGTTAAGATGTCAGCATGTAGCATATCATCGATAACATCTTGCGTGCCACAAAAGCGATTGTGGCTTTGTTGTCGAACATAGCGACAATTGTGCGTACTAACACCATTTATGCAAATCGAGAGTGCAGCAGAGCGCATGAATTTTCTTCGTTTGGCTGCAAATCTTTGCCACTTGACCAGAAGTAGAATGTTCTAAATCAATCACATAATAAAAACGAGGAACCACTTTATCGCTAGCCACGCTGTATTCGTCGGATTGAGATTTTCGAAGTAACTCATTAGTTGTTCGGTTGCGCCCGTGTTCCCTGGCAGAATGACTGCTGCTTACTATTTGAATAGGTTGTTACGCTTCGATTCTGCTTCCAATTCATTAGCATAATTACATCAGTCTTGATCCTCGACCGTGACGTGGTTTGCAGCAAACGTATTGTGAATTTTTCGACGCCTAATACAATATCCTTTGTGTTTTATTGCAGTTGTTATGCTTTGAATAGCTTTTGATTTAGTAAATATAGCAAACAAGTTCTCAGGTTTGATCGCCTGAAGACAAGCCGAGACCTCCTTAAAATTATCCATCAGAGTGCTGCGAGTTCTGTTTGGTATACATTTGACCAAAGTTACATGTGACCAAGCCGAAACATTGGAGTCACTGAAAGCTTCTGAGTGAAAAGGAACTCACGGAAAATACGGACGGCTACATCAAACAGTGTATAATTAGGATTCTGATGGTCGAAAACTGCAATCAAATCCATTGATTGTGTCCATAAAGCAACTTTGGTATGCTTTTGTGATTTTGACAGAGGACAAGTATCGCCTGTTTTCCAGTATGTTTTTGATCTGATTACAATGTCAAGACACCATCAAACATGCATGGTTGACATCGCTCCTCTTTTGGACAAGATATCATCTGGTTTGCTAGAAATTCGAGCAACTGTAACCAGATTATGAAATGGGAAATGCTATATGCAGTTTTGCAGCTGTTTACGAATTACAAACTCGCCAGGTAAAAAGTATAACATTACAAAAGCCAACGAAGACAGTATCCTAGAGCTTAAGCAGCGCAGGATGAATTATTCTACCAAATTAGACTTATTTAGCTAATGTACCAGTGTCAGAAATATATATGTATGTTATAAGAAACTTATTATGTTGGTTTTCTTTTGTAATGCTTATCATAGGACAATCGTCGTATCGATTTGCCGTTATCATCACCATTCCTCAAGTTGCTTTCTTCCTATGGCAGTGTCAGTATGTCACCGCATGTGAATTCTACAGCCATTTCAGTGCCAATGACTTCTAGTCAATTGCAAACGCAAGAAGCGTTTTCAGAGAACGATCAAGACACGAGCTTAGAAGAGCTTGTCGAGGAGGAATTGATCGAGATCGCCAATGCGGAAGCGGCTGCTGAGGTTATCAGGTGTGAACCGACTGTACAATCGTGGCTTAATCGAAAATTGTATTCTCAAAACTCAATCGCGGCTAGAAATCAATCTGATGAAACTTGCCACTCGGGTAAATTTTAAATTTACCAGCAATTCTAGTGTTTTACAAATTTAGATTTCCAGCATCATTTTTTTTATTTTGAGCGTTAGGTGTACAATTGAAGGTATTATTTTAAACCGACAAGGAAAAGAAAATTTGCAACTTTCCAGCAGAATTAGTTTCAGAGTAGCAATTTAATTCCATGGCTATACTTCTGAAATGCTGCGTTATTTGTTAACTCCGTTAATGGATGTTTTAACAATTTTTTCATGAAACTTTTGTTTAATATCTGCTATGCATTTAGATGCCATTCCAGATGGATAAAAATAGCCGTACATATCGTGATCGAAACTTTAGACTTTTAATCTAGAAGGCAATCCAGCTACTAGAGCTTGACGTTTTCATTATTAGGAACCTTTTCTTTAGTAGCCTGAACTAACAAGATGGCTTGACTAAATGAAAGGCAAGGCAGCCGTCAATATCTTCACAACTACACAACCTGAAAAGTAGTGACTATTTTCACTCAGAACAATTTTTCATTTTCAGCTGGAATATTTGCTTGATGCTGAAAGTGATGTGCAATATCAATTAAAGCCTCTAATTATATCATTTCCATTCCTTATTCGGCATGTTTGGCAGTTTTTATTAAATGAATTTTTGTTCATTCGCCGTAAATTATCGGTTAAATTATTTAAATTCATTTACCCTACATCACCTTGATAATATATCAAATGTTTGAACTATTTATTTAAATTAAGTTTATCAGCTTGATATAAACACCAATCGAATTTTATATACAATGAATAGTTAATTCTGAAAAAATTTTATCTAATGGGATTGGTGTTTAAATCAAGCTGATAAACTTAATTTAAATAAATTTTATCATCGCCCGTGCCATAAATGTTTGTTTAGTTAAATGACAAACAATCTCCCGTGCAAAAAAGTTTACATTATTCTATTTGTTTCTTGGCAAAGGTGACGAAGTGGAGCATATAGCAGACATGAAACACGTCCTATCTGAGTACAAATCACAAGCCAACATGCTACTTTCGCACCAGAAGCATCAAAATCGTGAACAAAACAGACTTTCTCAGCATCATCATCATCATAATCATCGTCATCACTGGTTGACAGGCTTACTTGACATGGATGATATGGCGACTATCTATCCAGAACGTGTTAATTTTCTGCGTCAAGTGAATGAGTTTTGTAGGCGGAAAGCAAGAATTATTTCTCATCACAATCAGACGCATCGTTCATTGTCTTGCATTGATCCACACACCGAAGAGCACTTGCAAGCGGAACGACTATTGACAACGGCAAGCTATGGTATTGAGAGCAGTTCCAGTGGCTCTACGCCGAGTAAATATGTCCAACCATTTGATTTGGACGTGGCACTTGATAACTTAGAAGTTGAGGTGTTCGGCTGTAGACTGGAAGACATGTATCTCGGCATGGAGTTTAGTTATGTGAGCCCTTCAAATGTAAGCGATTATGACAAATTAATCTCTATAGCAAACATTTTTCAATGTTTATCTGCTTTAATTGAGACACGATATTTTTCGATCATGAGCACAGCCTTTTGACAACTTCTGATGCAATTTTTATTTATAGAATCCAGAAATATTTAATTTCATAGGTTTTATTACTATCTATTTTGATAAAGTTCTGTGACATTGAAATAAGCACCGGTCTCATAATAATCATATGGTGGATTTAACCTGCCATCACAAATGTTATAACACTATGGAATTGTTGCTTCATATCTGCTGCAAAACGATACATGGCTTGTTTTCCTTTTTATGTTCTCTATGTCAAATATTATTTATCAATATACATACGCAAGTTTTTCGATTAACTTACGAAAGCCGATTGACCAGACGGGTAATTACTCGAATTAAAGTAAATCGCAATCCAAACGCCTGTTTTAAACCTTGAACGTATGTTCTTCAGAATTGACATTTAAGCCAATTAATAAATGCGATAAAAGAAACGAGTGAAGATTAGTGGATAAAAAAATTAAAGCCTGAATTATGCGAGCAGGAAAAGCATATTAGGGCGTTGAGCTTGAATTCGAGGAGATGCATGCAATTGGTTGCTTGGTTTCT
>JAQBSW010004335.1:0-70513 GCA_029291075.1 Eudiplozoon nipponicum
AAAAATATCTCTTTCCAATCTGGAACTATTCCGTTTTATTTTCACATCCAAAAGGGTAATTCATCATTATTCTCTTTTTCCAATGTAAACTTTAATTCATGTATCCTTTTAAGAGGAAACCAAAATGTGATAGATAGACGGGATATATAGATAGGCTCTATGGGTAGATTGATAGGTTTATTCTATTAATATAATATACATATATATTTAATTATATATACAAGACATTTAACTCACACTGTTGCTATATATTTATATGTATTTTATATATTTATATAAGGTGTGAATAAATAAATATACAATTTGATTAATTGTATATATATATAGGATTAGGGATGTTGGTCTCATACTGTTGCTTATATTCATATATATGTTTTTATACTTATTGACATGTATTTTATATATTGATATAAGGTGTGACTAACGTAATAAATAAATATATAATAAGAATAGAAATTATTCATGTTTAATAATTATCAATGGTCCTTTTTCTCTATATATATAAAGGTGTTACGATATTATATTTAGATATATATGTATATAGATATAATGAATTATTTTAGTCATATGAGCAAATATTCTTATGCAATTATTTCTAATAGTTGATTAACTTCGCATTGTGCTTACGATTAGTTTTTTGAAAAACGTTAGTTGTCCAGACTATCTCTATCTTTCTCTCTTTAATCGTTCACCTAAGCGTCGATATAACATTCACTCTCCATCCATCTACGTTACTTGCTGCTCCATATTTGAACTAGTTTGTTGCTATGTGCGCAATACCTCACACACCATTGTATACATTAGAGTTCCCGGCTTTAAATAAAATACAGTATATGATAATCAAGGTTTTAGTTTTAGCATTTTTTAAAATTTTGATTACCGTGACATAGTAGCAATACCGTTATAACAAATAACAAAAGGTTCGATACTGTCTCTCTCCCCTAAAATATTCTGCATACGAGATGAGATGAGGTATAGGTGAGGTAATGATTGGTCTACTAATTATAACAAGTTATATATTGAGTTTAGTTACTGAGACAAATCCTATGATTAAAATAGTGTTGAGTCAAATATATATAAATAGAATGGTTTTGGAACGAGGTTACCACATTTGCTTAAATCTGCTATTGTGATCAGTGTTGTGTTGCCTGATGATGGTGCTGGAAAGTAGGCACCGAAACGTCGCCAGTAAACAAAGATATGATAGAACCGCATTTCCAATTGAAGTAAAAATGAGTCAACCCGATCAAAGACAAAACAAAATTGGAAATAGTGACAAATCGGATCTTTGTGTAACTGCCCGTGTACAGCTACTACCCGCGTACGCAAAACGCGGCATTGATAATCCAAATTATTAGCGAAATTTACGAGAGAGATTGAGGCAGAGCGGGAAGAAATACCTTGCTACTATGAGTAAATTTATCAGGATAACTCACAGAAATGAGGCAAACTAAACCTCTCCACAACACTATTATGGCCAAGTTAGCATTCGGGCAAGACGACATCAGCAATACAGCTTCCTTGCGGATTTCACTGTATCACGTCATAAACAAACCAAACCTCGCAATTAACTTTGCCCTACTAAGAAAAGAAAATTACGAAGATGATTCTACTAGGCATCTTCAACAACATCGCTACTGAACTGGATTCGATGCCATATCGCTAAGGGTTTCTAACCAAGAACTATTATGCGCACGAGAACCCCATCCTGGCAGACGAGTGGGTCCTATACTACCCAATTTAGATGTAAGTGCCATCAATTGTTTCCGCCATATCAAAATCTGCTCACCTTGTTTCTTAAGCCAATTTGGTGCTGGGTGAGAGAACAGAGCTCTACTGGGCAATCGAAATGAGGACATACGCAAAACGTGACCGAGCCAGCGAAGTTGATGGAGACTTATTTGTTTTTCTAACGACGAGCTCTTATTGTCAGATCCAAAAATACGTCTACGGATGTCAACGTAAGTTATTCGTTTTTGGTAACCAACATGTGCAATACTTCTCAAACTACGATGATCAAATGCCTGTAAGCGTCTTAAATCATCAACTCTAAGAGGCCAAGTTTCACTAGCGTATAGTAAGACTTCGCGTACAGATGCATTGTAAACGCGTGCTTTAAGGCAAAGTGAAATATTCGCGTTTCTCCATTAATGACGAAGGTTCGAGAAAGCTACTCTAGCTTTCGTGTTTTGTACTCTCACCTCGGCGGAAATATTGCCTATGTTATTGATAGAGCGCCCAAGATATGTAAACCTGTCGACTATGTCTAGATCTTCATTCTGCAGTCGCAACGTTGGAGTGAGTAGTGGTTGATCCTGTAACAGTATCTTACATTTAGAGGGTGCGAATTTCATACCGAAAGACGGAACGTCTGTTAATCTATTCAAGGTGGCCTGGGCAGCATCCCGATTGTCGAATAATAGTACGATATCGTCCGCATAGTCAAGATCGACTAGTTTATCGCCCGGGAGAACTTCAACTCAAGCATCCTGAATGTGTGGGAGAGTGTTTTTCATAATAGCATCGATTAAAAAATTAAACAGCCATAAATGTTACTATCTGTTTAATTTTGTTTTATTATTCTACTTTTGGTCCATATGCATTTATTCCATGTACTTTTATTTTAATCAATTCTTGAAGTAGGCCACCTATTGGGCAAGAATGGCTTAGAGAGGTAGTTGCGTAAACACTGGCTAAATTTCTTCTGTTGAACCTTTTGGCTTTCATGGTAAAAATGGCTTTTATATGGACATTCCTTTGTTTTAAACGAAGTTATTTGTTGAATTATGACCGTAATAACAGACATGACGTACTGGAAACCTATACTGTGGCATGCACTACTTATACGATTAGGCTATATAAACCTACAATGTTTTTCATGATTGTCTTGGAATCCTATTATAAAGGCCATCTTGTTTGTCCTGACTTCAGGATTGCGAGGCATTCGTTCTAGGTGGATTGATTTAACTGTAACAACAGTGGAAGAGAACGTGCCTATTTTATAGAAGTTAGAATATCTGGACGGTGGAGCAACTTGTGATGTTTCAGCAGGCTCTAACCACTCAAAACTGACCTAACCATAGTGTTGTTATGTCGCGATCTAGGTTGCTTCGTTTTTGTATGTTACCTAGGTAATTATCTTAATTGGAACTAGGTCCACCTTTTCATAAATCGATCTCATTTCACAATGTTTTGTTTTACATTATGCTTTTTGTCACTAGAAAAGTATTTTGAATTTTTCTCGCTGTTATATGGCAGGGTAGCATCAGTTATTAAAAGCCGTTTTGTTTTTGATGATGATGACGACGACGAGAATAACGATGATGATGATGATGGTGGGGGTGGTGATAATGATGATGATGATGATGGCTATTGTGTCCGTACCCGATACCAACAGTATGATACCGAAAAGGTACATGGTACTAACAGTATGGTTGTACCGTCCTATTTTCCCACGTTTCTCACCAAAATACATAGTGAGTAAAAGGCGTAGTACCGGCTTCTACTGATGAGTCGCCAGTAAGCATGAAACGAATGTGCACGAGATTATACTTACCGTTCATAGTGCCTTTGGTTTACTTTTCTGGTCATATTTGAACTAAGTTTTTTCTAGGTGCACAACACCTCATACACAATTACTTGATGAGTTCCCAGTAGCGATTAAACCAATCTGGATGATGAATTACCTTTGCTATCATGTGCAATGTTTTGTTTGTGTATAGTAATATACTACTATATATGGTACTGATGTTTTATACGAGTCCATTCCGTACATTTTTGATAGGTACAATGATGTACTTAGTGTTATCAATTATGAAGAATTATTAACTCAGCAATGCCTTTTATTTTAGCCTTGGTATTTTTATGATAATCATTTTTTCTTTTACTTCATCATGTAATATTTATCTATTCTCGGTTGTGATGAGTTATTTTACGCATTTTTGTATTAGGCATTGAGTGCCTAGTATCAATTTAGTTAATGTATGACTAGGAGCGCATACAAAAACCAACACTGGTACATAATCCTTCTGAAGCATATTTTTTGTGCTTTCCGGTTTTAGACCAGTGGGAGTTATTTGCGCATAAATGCATGTATAATAGCTCTTTTTAGCCAACTATACATAAGCTTTATTTTTTGTTTATTGTTTTGGCAAATATAACATTTATTCAATTCTTAATTTCTTATTCTGTGATCTTACCATTATAACTTCTGGATGCTTTGTCAGGTTTTCGAGGAAGTCTTCTGTTTTAAGTCACATAGTTTCAGTTTCTTCTGGAGCCTTCTCCTTAAGATGTTCGCATTGGCAAAGCTCATACGTCAACTAAAATAACTCAAATATTTTTCGCTATCTAGGCGTTATTAATCTTGAATATAAAGATTTTTTATGCTCGACACTGATTATTACTTTAAACCTTTTTCGATATTATTAGAAAATTTTGTTATTGGGAACATTTACATCTTATGACTAAAATCATAACTATTATTCTCAACAGAACTGATTCGCTTGGCAATATGTTCCAACAATAGAGTTTCCGCGTTTTTATATTTTGCATTTCACATATTTTATATTTTTATTCTTTATTATTCTATTTGTTTATTCGTGTTTTATGTTTTCAACGTTAAGTCATGTGCTGTTCATTACATAAGTAAGCTAAATCACGAGTCACTTAACTTGACTGAGACGGAGTATCGAAGACGAATGTGCGGCTGTCCGCCTCCGCCAGATTGCGTCTCAGCTTCACTGGCGTTTTCCTCTGCCGCTGGAGCAAGTGGGTACGGTCTTCGTCTGTCAAAGGGACAAGAAGCTATGCGTCTCATTGAACGCAGTCTGTTTGATGTAGATGAGCGGTAAGCTATTCAAATATATTACTTTAGAGAAACTTACAATAAAATCTTTTTTTATGTTAATAATTTGGCGTCGAATATTTCAACTATCTAGTCCTGCACATTTCCATTCATTTATAATTCGAAAATCATTACATGCAATTTAGAACGTCTTGTTGATATTAAACGATCTTTGGTTGCGTGGGCGGTGATAGCAATTACTTTACTCAAGATTGCAGTCTTCATATAAAAACCTCACCCATTATTTGTATACATTTTTAATTATAAACTAGGCATCGTATAGTGTAGACAAGGCAACTCATCCAGCTGACCGGTTTTGTCCTTATTGGGAACTCATTACGTACTGTCCAGAATTTTTCGCGGATAGGGCTCGAACCTGGGCCCGTCTGCTTCGGAATCTGGTACTCTAACCACTGAGCCTCCTTTCCTTCCCCTTCCTCTTCTCAATCTAACAATAACACTTTTAGATACTATTAATATGGTTGGTTTAGATCATAACACTGAGCCCAATACCAGGTTGCCAAATATCGAAAATGGTTAGATTTTAACGTAGGCGCATTTAATGTGCGAACATTAAAACAACTTGGACAGCAAGAATCTCTTGCTCGTACGTTGGATAAATTAGAAATCGACATATGTTGCGTATCTGAAACTAGAATACAGGATCCTACGTGTATTACAGAACTGGTTGGACTATCCCTATCTACGTGTTATTGGCTTCGAACATCTGGTTCCACAGAGTTCTCTCAAGCCGGTAAATGGGGCGTTGGTATTGCCCTTAGCGCGCGAGCTGAATCTTGCTTAATTGAATGAATCCCTTTAAATAGTCGATTTTGTGCGGCATGTTCAAATATATCCACTAAAATCAAAGCAAAAAACCGTTATTATCGTTGCCTCTTCGTTGTATCTGCATATGGTCCTACTGATTGCATCACAGAAGAAAGCAAGGACGCATTTTACTCCGAATTAAGCTCCTTACTAAGTAAAGCACGAAGTTCAGATATAGTCTTGGTTATGGGTGACATGAATACTCAAGTTGGGCGCTTAAGTAACTCAGAATTTCATTTAGGTGGAAGGTACACTCTAAGTTCGACTCGCAACGATAATGGTGAACGGCTTCTGGGTAGCTGCGCTGAACATAGACTATATTTAAGTAGTACAAACTTCAGTCGTAGTGTTAGACGTTGTGCTAAATGGCGTCCTCCAGCACCCGGACTAGGTGGACTCTAATAGATCATGTAGTTATTAGTTATAGATGGCGTTGTTGCATCCAGGGTTGTCGTTCAATTTGGAACACTTATGTCGACTCCGACCATGCACTTATCCGTTGTAGATTTGCACTAAAATTTTCCGGGAAAATATTTAATAATAAACCCCAAATGGATTTAGGCAAACTCGAACAACCGTCCTTCCTACAAAATTATGAAAATATTCTAAAGGCTAATCTAACTGGTCTGTATGGCGAAAATCCGAATATACTTTGATCCAAGATAAGTTCCACTATGCACAATGTAGGTACTATTGTATGTGACATTGAAGGCCTTCGTAGAAATAATCATTGGCTCTCTGTAAAATCTATGGAGATACTCGAAACAAGGCGCCAAATTCCACCTGACTCATAATAATGCTCGTCGCAATATAAGACGCCAACTTAAGCGCAGTGTATAAGTCGACCTCAAAAACTTTTGGACCAGAAAGGCTGAAGAAATGGAAGTAACTTCCGCGTCAGGTAATAGTCATTGTTTGTTCCAACTTATCTTCGCAACAGGTCCGAGAAAATTAAAAGTTACTGAACCTATAAATGATAGTAACAACGATTTAATAACCGTTAAAATAAGTCGTCTTGATAGGTGGGCTGAACATTTTAGTGATCAATTTTCTTGGCCACCCGCGTCAGCTCCGATTCACGAAAGCAGGTCTGCATCAACAGTGCGGAGCGTTAGTCCCGAAGAACCATCCGAGTTAGAAGTACGCGATGGAATCCTATTTCTTAAACGTCGCAATCCACAGGCCCTGATGATTTGCCTCCGGGATTGTTTAAGGAGGGTGGCGATATAATTTTAGGGGCGTTGACCAAACTTTTTCATACTACATGGAATGAGGAAACCGTACCATTTTTAAATACTGTTTTTTTGCGGAGAACTAATATATATGCAAGTATGTATTAGATGTTGCGAACCTAATAACAAATTAGTTCATTTGTGACCAGAAGGATAAACTAAAGACAGCATAGGAGATTGTACCGTCCTATTATCCCTTTAGGAGACTGTACCGTCCTATTATCCCACATTCCTCACCCAAATATATAGTCGTTAAAAGACGTAACATTGAGTTGCCAGTAAGCACGAAACGAATGTACATGCGATTAAACCGTACCACTTGATTGGAATGAGTCGACCATCATTCCTATCTTCAAAAAAGGCAATCGTAATTCGTGCGATAGCCATCGTGCTATAAGTTTGACTCCGGACGTATCTAGGTTATTTGCTTCGATTATCCTACGTCGTCTTAGTGCTTCACGTGAATCACATGCAAGAGAAGAACAGGCCGAATTCCGCGCAGGAAGATGTATAAATAATATTCTTACGTTAAGGCAAGTTCTCGAACAGAGAGATTTATATCACCGTCCCACAATAGCCGTCTTTCTAGACTTCAAGGGTGCATTTGATTCGGTGGATCGCAATGTTTTATTCCATATCTTGTCGAAAAGCGGTGTGCCCACTAAATTTGTTAATATTATACAAGCTCTCTACACAAATACTTCTGGTCGCGTTAAGGTCTACAACGAATTAACGCATAACTTTACAACCAGCAGTGGTGTTCATCAAGGTTGTCCACTTTCCCCATTTTTGTTTAATTTTGTAATCGATGCTATTATGAACAACACTCTCTCACACATTCAGGACGCTGGAGTTGAAGCTCTCCCGGGAGATATACTAGTCGATCTTGACTATGCGGACGATATCGTACTATTATTCGACAATCAGTATGCTGCCCAGACCACCTTAAATAGATTAGCAAACGTTGTTCCGTCTTTCGGTATAAAATTCGCACCCTCTAAATGTAAGATACTGTTACAGGATCACCCACCACTCACTCCAACGTTGCGAAGGCAGAATGAAGATCTAGATATAGTCGACAGGTTTACATATCTTGGGAGCTCTATCAATAACGTAGGCAATATGTCCGACGAGGTGAGAATACGGATCGCGAAAGCTAGAGTAGCTTTCTCGAACCTTCGTCATTTATGGAGAAACGCGAATATTTCACTTTGCCTTAAAGGTCGTGTTTACAATGCATCTGCATGCGCAGTCTTTCTATACGCTAGTGAAACTTGGCCTCTTAGAGTTGATGATTTGAGACGCTTACAGACATTCGATCATTGTTGTTTGAGAAGTATAGCAAATGTTGGTTACCAACAACGAATAACCAACGTTGACATCCGTAGACGTATTTTTGGATCTGCCAAAAAGTGCTCCTCGTTAGAAAAACAAATAAGGCTCCATCAACTTCGTTGGCTCGGTCACGTTTTGCGTATGTCCTCATTTCGATTGCCCAATAGAGCTCTGTTCTCTCATCCAGCACCAAATTGGCGTAAGAAACAAGGTGGGCAGATTTGGACATGCCAGAAACAATTGAAGTCACTTACATCCAAATTGGGTAGTATAGGACCCACTTGTCTGCCAGGATGGGGTCCTCGTGCGCATCATAATTCTTGGTTAGAAACCCTTAGCGTTATGGCATCGAATCGAGCCCAGTTGCGATCTTGTTTTATATGTCTAGTAGAATCATCTTCGTAACTTTCTTTTCTTAGTAGGGCAAAGTTAGCTGCGAGGTTTTGTTTGTTTATGACGTGATACAGTGAAGTCCGCAGAGAAGCTCTATTGCTGATGTCGCCTTGCCCGAATGCTAACTTGGCCATAATGGTGTTGTGTAGAGGTTTAGTTTGCCTCATTTCTGTGAGTTATCCTGATAAATTTACTCGTAGTAGCAAGGTATTCCTCCTCTCTCTGCCTCTCTTTCTATCGTAAATCTCACTAATAATTTGTCTGAATTCACATATGAACTTTTTGCACTTCTTATGATTATATGGTAGTGTAACAGTAGTCACTTTTGACTTTTGTATGGCTGGACATGATGATAATGATGAGCTACCCTGCCGCACACTACACAATTGTCAGTTATTTAGTAACTAATGCTTCTTAGTTAGCGTTTTATTTTAAATGGTTTCCTTTTAGGCCTGAAGTTGAAACTTTCATTGATTAGGGCATCAGATTCCGATACAGACGTGTCCAGGTTTTAACTCTGTCCGCGGAAAATTCTGCACAGTACGTGATGAATTCACAATAAGGACGAAACGGGTTTACTGGATACATTGCCTTTTCTGCACTATGCAATACTTGGTTTATACTGATAAATTTATGCACATAATGGGTAAGGTGTTTATATCCAAATCTCATCCCTGATTAAAATAATTGTTATCACTGCCCGCAGAACCAATGTTCTTTTTATAAAAATGTTCATTTCAATGCCAGTTCCACATGTACCATGGTGTCTGTTCTATAATTACAAATTTACGCACATAATAGGTCAGGTTTTTATATCAAGATCGCAACCTTGCTTGTTATATCGGCTGGTATTAAAGCATTTCTCATGCACATTCGTTTCGTGCTTACTGGCTACTCATCAGTAGGAGCCGGTATTACGCCCTTTAACCACTATATATTTGGTAGAAGAATGTGGAATAATAGGACGGTACAATCTCCTAGACGAATGTGTAAACCTGTAATAGTGAAGCTAACATAATCTAAAGTCAACGACAATGCGACTTCAATGCTAACTCACACTATATAATATATATACCGAGTCTGTAAAGGATACTAACACTATGGCTATTGTGTTAGTAACTGATACCTTTTGAAATGGATGAGTACCGGATACTATATAGCGGAAGCCATAGTGTGTTAGTATCCGGTACTCATCGATTTCAAAAAGGTATCAGTTACTAACACAATAGCCATAGTGTTAGTATCCTTTACAGACTCGGTATATATATTATATGGTGTGAGTTAGCATTGAAGTCGCATTGTCGTTGACTTTAGATTATGTTAGCTTCACTATTACAGGTTTACACATTCGTCTAGGAGATTGTACCGTCCTATTATTCCACATTCTTCTACCAAATATATAGTGGTTAAGGGCGTAATACCGGCTCCTACTGATGAGTCGCCAGTAAGCACGAAACGAATGTGCATGAGATTATACTTTCCGTTCATGCTGCCTTTGGTTTATCCTTCTGGTCACAACTGAACTAATTTGTTACTAGGTTCGCAAAACATAATACATACTTGATTAGTGTATCTGTTTTTACGAACTAGCTCTGTTAGTATTTTATTGACTTTTTGACTATCTGAGCATTCATTTAGTAAGCCTGGTGTTGAAAAATTTCGTTGGTTATTTGCACTCAGGCTGATGTACGTGGAAGTTTTGATTTCAAATTCGCTTTATTCTTAGTTGATTATCCACGAGTTCCACTAGACATGGACGCCCTAGAGTTCTACAGCTCATACGTAACTATGTATGTTATGAATATGCAATGGGTTTAACGCAGAGTCTATGCCAATATCCATTTTGGAATGTGCCTGGACAAAAATATCTCTGATTCAATGTCTTCCTTAGCTCATTCTGTTTATAACTTTCTCGCTTTTACATTAGAAGATGATAGTTCTTGACGTTGATGTGGTGATTCGTGCACTTATGTAAATCATTTGACCATAAAAGTCGAACGTTTACGCTGATTTGCAAATCTGCTATTGTGTTCATTGTATTGTGTTGCCTGAGGATGGTGCTGGAAAGTAGGCTTCGAAACGTCGCTAGTAAACAAAGATGTGATAGAACCGCATTTCCAGTTGAACGAAGAAGAAGTCAATCCGATCAAAGACAAAACAAAATTGGAAATTGTGATCAATCGGATCTTTGTGTAACTGCCCGTGTACAGTTATTACCCGCGTACGCAAAACGCGGCATTGGAATGGAAAAAAAATATTTGGGGAAAATTTTGTTTTTGGCGCATGTAGTCAGAGTTTTTCTAACAAACCGAAAATTTTCTCTCTTCATCTGGCTCAGTGTCTCTTATTCGGTCACTATTCATTTTAAACTGAGTGTTAACTGTGCAGTAAAACCGAATTCTAGGATTCACCTAAGAAAACCAGTCTATATTCTGATTGTATCGGCTTGTCGTCTTACCATTATTGGAACATTAAGTTTGGTCCCGCCAATCGCTAATCTGAATGTTTCCTTGGCTACAGTCCATAATACGTAGTTTTTCTCAGCTGCTACATCGATTAAACTTACGTGTGTCCTCTGGTCTCAATTGTGTATTACATCGTTTTGCGTTTTCTTTTGTCTTGGCTTTTTTCAGTTTATCGTATGCTCCTGAGAGTTTTAATCCACTATTTTTGTTGTACGTTGCTTTATGGTGGTCTTATATCACTACTGGACTATTTAATAGGCGTAAGTCGTTGTTATATTTAAAAATAAATGCTTAACTGCAGACGTAAATCGTTTTCACTTGCAGTTATTGCTTTTTACGAACTGCTTTATTTAAATAAACGAGTTTCAATATAGCTTGTTACGTATATTTTTAAAATATTTATCCAGAATTAATGGTATTGAGAATTTACTGAAGCGGACAAAGACAGATATTATTCGTTGCTCTAATGAATTATTAGGCAGCATTAATCGTCTTCGTGAGGATTCACCTCTCTGTCTCACAGTAGGTAAACTAGATCCGAGTTGTCTGGAGAATCCACACCTTCTGTTTATGGGCCCATTACCGTCGAATTTGCCCTTCAGCCAATCAAATGTACCATCAATATCTTCTAGCTCTTCCTCTCCGGTATCATTTACTTCACCGGATAAACAGCTCAGTAATCACGGCGATACATCTTCAGAACGTCACACTGGAAATGATGAGAAAAGCAACCAGGGTAGAACAGTAGTTGGTTCTACACTTGTTGCTAATAGTGGTAATGGAAGATGGAAGCGATCACCATTCGGCTCTCCAGAATCAGCACCCTGGAAACAGCAGCATGGACGTGGAATCCGTCATGAGCCACAAGCAGACGCTTCACCTACGCGAAATACCACACTCAACTCGTTGGCTGCTGCGTTCACATCGCGAAAATCGATTACCGGTGTAATTGGAAATATTGCAGGTATGCATTGATACTGGTTTTGTCATAGCTGTTATGGAATTGTAATGTTGCAGTTTTATTTTTGTAGTTTAAGTTGGCTTTTTATCATGTTTTCGGCCGTTTCGATTTTTTGTCAATACTTATTTCCTTATTCTGTAATCGAACCTTTTGGAAATTCTTCGCTGTTTTGTTGCACTTTGTGCTGACGAGGTAGCACACACGATAAGAAAATATTTCTTCCTTTGTTAATTCAAGTAGAGCACGGTAAACCTATATAGAAATCACATTTTTAAACTAACATGCGAAACCTATTAGGGGGTGGAGTTTAACTCTATTCCGAAAAATAAATTTATTACTGGCGGTTTCATAAAATGATAGATTCGATTTTCCTGCACTAAAATGTTCTTAACTACAAATAAGATAAGAATGTATAAGTATTTTAGTAAAATACTGTTTCTTGCGAAGAACTAATATATATGCAAGTATGTATTAGGTGTTGCGAACCTAGTAACAAATAAATTCAGTTGTGACCAGAAGGATAAACCTAAGGGAGCATGAACGGAAAGTATAATATCATGCACATTCGTTTCGTGCTTACTGGCGACTCATCAGTAGGTGCCGGTATTACGCCCTTTAACCACTATATATTTGGTAGAAGAATGTGGAATAATAGGATGGTACAATCTCCTAGACGAATGTGTAAACCTGCAATAGTGAAGCTAACATCATCTAAAGTCAACGACAATGCGACTTCAACGCTAACTCATACTATATAATATATATACCGAGTCTGTAAAGGATACTAACACTATGGCTGTTGTGTTAGTAACCGATACCAACATTATTGTACCGAAAAGGTACATGGTACTAACACTATTGTTACCGAGTCCGTACATGATACCAACCTGATGGATATCAATTTATGCTATAGTTCACCGAAATTGAGAATTAAAACAATTTCTGAACACCTGTTACTCCAGTAAATCCATACACTCTGGCCTTGATCGATATCAGTTATCACATTTCGCGGTAAGCATGACATCATTTAATTCAATATATTACAGTTAAATACTGTTTGTTGCGAAGAGCTAATATATATTTCAGTATTCATTATCTTGAACAGAATCACCATCACCATCACAAACAACAATACAAGGGCTTTTTTAAACTGATGCTTTACTACAACATAACCATGTGAAATGAAGAAATCAAATAACAGTTATATTGACTTCATAGTGGTATTCTCAATATTAAAAAAACATTTCATCAGTTAAAATCGTTTAAACAATCGTTGATTGCGCGGGTAGTGGTAACAATTCTTTAAATCAAGTTTGCGAGCTTGAAGTAAACACCAATCCCATTTTGTATATAACCAGTCGTCGAACAGTATAGCAAAACACCGTCAGTCACACGTATAAAACCATTGTTTCTTTCTTATTCTTATCATATATATATATATATATATATATATATATATATATGAAAGCAAAGAAATTGGAACATAGATAAATATTAAATTATTGAAAGACCATTCATTTTTGTGCATCACCTCTAGTTCAGGCTCAATATAATTTTAATGCTGCATAAATCAGTCTGCAGTTTGTTTATCCCCAGTGCTTTTATGCTGCTAACTCATTTCAGTTTTTGCATTTTGTTTTTTTAAAGGCCGCGTCTTGTGAATACACGCTTTAAGTTTCAATGATTTTTTGCGCAGTTGAAGACATTTGTTCACCATTTTATTTAGCACATGTGGATAAATTGGTGTTCTTTTATTCTGCTTACTCACTGCCTGGTTAATCGGCTTACGTGAGTTGCGTACTGGCAAACAATGTCTGTGGTCGACATTAACGGCTATTTCTCATTAACTGCTGGTAAAGACAAGCGTGTTGCATTGAATAACAAGTGTTTTTGCTACATTAAAGGTGCGTGTTCAAATAGCTTCAACTTTGTTCTGCAGTGTGCTTCAAACAGTGCTCCCCTTATATGGGATGCTTAAATAAACTGCTTTTCTTTCTGGTCCTACGCAAGTTTGTTTATTTTAGATGGCCCTTTTAACAATTGTCTAACGTAGTTATTAGACAATAGATTGCTTTTTGATTAAATGTGTTCGTCTTTTGAATGTGGACTAACCAGTCTATAATTTCTTTGAAAAACCGGGAACTGTTGAGAATTTGTAATGGAATGTCACGAAACTCCTATAATACAAACAAAGTTACTTACGAGCAACGTCTCTCTCTGGTAAACCCAAAAACTATATAAATTAATAGTTCTTGCTCTGGCGCGAAATTGATCTTCATGTGAGCTTTACTAAAGTTTAAAAGCAGTGTTCGTGACTGCGACATGTTTTTAAGAACAATTACATTATCTTCAGTTTAACGTATATACTGTGAACATTTGCTTATGACACCTTTTATTGGTGTGTCCTCAAGATGAAATACATGCATTAATGGCGGTTAAATTTCAGGACACAAATTATTTATATTATGCGAAAAAACACGACTTCAATAGTTTGGGTGCGGTTTTCGTTAATGTAAACTGAAATTCCTTTTTCAGCAATACATAAATAAATAATCCAATTAGCACTCTGTAAAAATAAATAATTCATATTCTGGAGGTGATGGAGTGCTGTAGTACAATTAGTGATCATTGTTTTCGGTCGTTTCAATTTAGTTCTTTTGTTTCGTTGACTTTCATGACTAGCGTCAGCATTCCATGTCAAGAATTTGTGTGTGCAATTGAAACTGATAGAAAAGTCGATGCGAGAAAAAATGTTAAAACTCTGTTACACATTAATTTTGTATAAGACAATTTGGTACGACTTCCATGGTACCCACTGAGAATAGATGACTTAGTTTTCTTTTACATATAAATTGATGCGTACATATTTTATGATTATGCTGCAGGAAATCATCTGTTCTTAACTACTAATCCTCCTATACTATTACGACGACCTACTACTACAACTACTACTACTACTAATACTACTAATGCTGCTATTGCAAACACACATACATTAACACATTCTATTAAAATTATTAGCGTATTTTGATTGCATCGTTGATCAATATTGTGCAAATCCAATTTGCGGACTTGAAATAAGAACCATTCCAATTTTCTACCAACCGAAAAACAGCTAAAATACTGTCAGTAACACTTATTTTCAATATACATTATTTTGCGCTACATTTAGTGTAGACGAGGTCTAATTTAATTCGTCTGCTGATGTTTCGATCAACTCTGCCGACTATCTCTGACGGAACCGCACTCCTTGTAGTCACAGAGCACCAAAATCATCAATAAATACTGTGTCAGTTAGTGTTGCATAATATGATTTCAAAGTGTTAATTCCCAGTGGTTCATAAATTACGAACATATTTCTGCTTTTGAAATGGATAAGTATAATAACATTAATATATGGGGAATATTCATGCGAAGTTTCAATTAGATGCTGCGCGATTGCGAACGTGTGCCCACCATTCGATTTGGTGCATGTGTCTTAATTGAAATGATATTTCGTTCTGACTCTTAACGGTCTGGTCATTTACTTTGATATAACAATAATTTGAGGCTAAAAATAACAACTGTTTATCTGAAGTTATGGTAAAGGCAAATGTGATACCTTTTGTAAAATGCACAAATTACTGGCATTAAATGTGCGTGTTGAAGCCGCTTTAACGTTTGTTTTTATGATGCGTGCAACAGTGCCCCATTAACTTGTATGCTCAAGTAGATTGCTTATTCCTGGTTCAATACTAATCGGTTAATTTTGAACTCCATTTTACGTATTAACTAAATGTATTGTTCAGGATGTTTGCTAGACTTTCATTCGTTGTGTGTTCTATTACATTCTTTATCCTTCAAATATGAAATACCTCGTTTGTCAATTCTGGAAAAAATTCTCGAAACCTTGCTAATCTATACTGAAATAGCACACAACTGTAATAATTATATCTAGTGTAGACAAGGTAGATTTTGCAAGATGTTCATGTTAATTTAACATAAACATTATTTTAGCAGCATATGCAAGATAAGCCGATAGAGTTTGAAGTCAAGTCGGTGAGCTCGAAATAAGCACCAATCCCATTGTATCTCATCATCATCATCATCATGCCCAGTCATACAAAAGTCAAAAGTGACTAATGCTTCACTGCCATATAACCATAAGGAGTGAAAAAATATATAAATACCAAAAAAATAATATTTTTGACAAATTATTAGTGAGTTTTATGAGCGAGAGAGAGAGAAAGAATACCTAGTTACTATGAGTAAATTTATCAGGATAACTCACATACATGAGGCGAATCAAACCTCTCCACAACACCATTATGGCCAAGTTAGCATTCCTGCAAGGCAACATCAGAAATACAACTTCCTTGCGGCTTTCACTGTATCACGTCATTAACAAACCAAGCCTCGCAGCTAACTTTGCCCCACTAAGAAAAGAAAGTTGCTGTATCTAGTTACACAACATAGCCAAATTGCCGTCAGTCAAACGTATTGACGTGTTTCGTCCTTCTATTTTCATCAGCGGATCAGGTCGGCAAACTGACTAACGAGTATTAAATCCGCAATGCATATGTAAGGAAAGAACATTTAGATATACGGCTCTTGCCTCTAGTAGTTTCTCATACCTTGTACTTAACAAGAAATGTGAGCTGTAAAATTTCTTCTGAAACACGAACAATAACGTTTTGCAGCTTTCGCCGTGCGTACATATGTTATGCCATTAAGAATCAGTGCTTACGCGGGTTGTGATAATTCTTTAAAACAAGCTTGTGAGCTTAGACGAAACGTGCGGCAGGATGACTCAGTGTTAGAGTAACAGATTCCAAAGAAAACGTGCCCAAGTTCGAGCCGTATACGTGGCAAATTCTTGACCGTATATGTTGAGTTCTCAATAAGGACTAAACTGGTCTACTTGATGAATTGTCTTTTCTACACTATACACGACTTTGTTTGTACTGGAATTGGTGTTTACATCGAGACCACAAACTTGATTTAAATAATTAGTTTTACCGCTAGTTGATTATAACTTTATTTGTTTATAAGTATTTTTTATAAAATAGTACCCGTTTTTGACTAGGCATATTATTATTATTATGATTACTGCTTTTTCATTTCGTCGAATAAATATTTCGGATAACGCGTCCTCATTAATAGGCAAATTGAAATATTTGTTCCTAATGTTTTGTGCTATTTCACTTATTTTTTTCTTTTATACTCCATGTTTTCTTCGACATTATTCCTAATATCAATTTGCTAACAAGGCTACTTTAAGCACTGCTATCTCTCGACATTGAACTTTCTCCGAATAGATTTTTCTTTACTTTGTAGGATAATTTGCGTAGCGAATTTCCTTTTTGGCTAATTTAGACTGTACAATGAAAATAGATGTTCTGTCCAGTCCTTGCCTGCTTTCCTAATCTTTTCCATTGTTTATTACCATTTAAAAATTAAGACAGCGCGATATTGGTGGTTTTCGCGCTTGTAAGTAAACCGAAAATGATGATGCACGGTATTAATATATTTAAGCATGTGTCTTTTATTTGTGACCCATTAATTGTTGTAAAGGTTTTGTCGATACAACTCTGATACGTATGACACTAGTTTTGAATTAATAATTACAGTCTTGATTTTTTAGCTCTAAGTTATTGCTCACCTATATGACATTGCCGCGCGGGAATGTTGAACATTGAACTTAAATTTAATAGCCTAAGTAAATTTTCTGAAACATTATAGTGGTTGCCATGTAGATGTTGTCGATGAATTTGCAGGGAAAATCGATAGTTTTGTAATTAGATTTTTAACACCGAAAGATATAAACTAATTTTTGATTACGTACGATCTACCAAAAAGGCAGATATTAAACCGTGTTTTAGAAATTTTATTTTATTAGAAAGATATGATTCTGCGATCGTGGGTTGTCGCTATGCCCTATCAGTTTCGCAAAGATCCGATTGATCCCAATTTCCATGTACGAATCCAGTTCGCCTTCGTGATGGCTAGGTGCTGATACGTTCCTTTCCTCGAAGGCTTCAACATCATTCATACTAACCATTGGAAATGAGGTACGATCTTATCTTCGAAGATCGTATATATATATATATATATATATATATATATATATTTATAGATATATACTGTTATTTAATTCTTCTTGTTTAAACTTTGGACTATATGTTTATATTATGTGTACTTCTGTTTAGTTAATTCCTCGAATATTGAAGCACTCAATATAGTGTGAGAGAAAGAGAGTTTTTTGGAGCTTATTTTTAAATTTTATGTGCCAAATTATAATTTTTTCTTTTTGTGGATCTATTCCGTTAACTGAGAATTTTTGCTTTCGAGATTTAAAAAGTGAGGCCATATAAACCAACAATGCTTTCATATTACAGTTAAATACTGTTTGTTGCGAAGAGCTAATATATATGCAAATATGTATTAGATTTTGCGAACCTAGTAACAAATTAGTTCAGTTGTGACCAGAAGGATAAACCAAAGGCAGCATGAACGGAAAGTATAATCTCATGCACATTCGCCCTTTAACCACTATATATTTGGTAGAAGAATGTGGAATAATAGGACGGTACAATCTCCTAGACGAATGTGTAAACCTGTAATAGTGAAGCTAACATCATCTAAATTCAACGACAATGCGACTTCAACGCTAACTCACACTATATAATATATATACCGAGTCTGTGAAGGATACTAACACTATGGCTATTGTGTTAGTAACTGATACCTTTTTTGAAATCGATGAGTACCGGATACTAACACTATGGTTTCCGAGTCGGTACGTGATACCAACCTGATGGATGTAAATTTATGCTAAAGTTCACCCAAATTGAGAATTACAACAATTTCCGAACACCTGTTACTCCATTGTCATTCTCTAAATCCTAATGTTGAAGGTTTTATTTGTTTTTTTTGCCTTCTTCTTTGATATTGGATAGTCATTCGATTCATGTTATGTTAACTGTATCTATGGTAAACGGGAATGTGCGTACAGTATGAAATGCAGACTGGAGGCGAGTCGGCTCTATGGTGATGAAGTAATTTGTGGTTGTTCATTATTGTGTAGCAAAATCGCGCTCTAAACGAGGCGTATTTCCAGATGTTCTTGTATAAGCCCTCAGATTCTACGTTCTTTCTTTGCATTTAAACAAACGAGATACATTGATGGAATATGAACTGGTGAATTGCTTTTGTAATTGTATGTTAGGTGATGCGTACCTAATAACAACTTAGTTAAAACAGGACCAGAAAGATAAACCAAAATCAGCATGACCGAAGGGTATAATCACAGTACACGTGAGTTTCGTGCTTATTGGTGAC
Source organism: Eudiplozoon nipponicum (assembly GCA_029291075.1). Taxonomy (NCBI): domain Eukaryota; kingdom Metazoa; phylum Platyhelminthes; class Monogenea; order Mazocraeidea; family Diplozoidae; genus Eudiplozoon; species Eudiplozoon nipponicum. The sequence goes on from JAQBSW010004335.1 coordinate 19,381, forward strand.
TCATCGATAATAGCCAATACTAAATCCTATACCGCTTATATATTTGGTAAAAATTATGGGATAATTGGACGTTGAATTAGTTTTCTGCGTATGTCTCTACATGTTCATTCTTCACTTTATGTTTGTTTATGTACCATGTAAACATGTAACTCAACTTAAAACATTTTGCTTTTATAAACTTAATATTTAAATTCAATCATATTTCAGTCAAGATGGGGTGTGGTGAAATTAAAATGACCTTCCTTAAACTGTTGTATAAGCATGTTATTGGAATAATGTCCTTTTTCAATACACATATATACTCAATTAATATAACTAATGCGCAAAAATAGCTGAACTTAAAATTATATCTGATTGCAACTTTAATATCAAAATAAATGTCGCATTTTCCTATGCATGGAGTCAATAAATTGTGGAAAAATGTGGAAGAAGCATATCTTGTATCTCACAAAATTAATTTTTGTTCTTGTCCATTGGAATGGCAACGTTAATAAATAAAATGAATTAAGGACCCTACTGTACCCGCACTTTTGCCTAAAGTTTATCTGTGTAATTTTTTTCGCGGCATCTGGCATGACGCTGCTTGTGGCCAAATTTAATTCTAATAACCAAAAGTTGTTCTCTGTGTCTGTCACGTTTACTTTCATTCAATCAAAGCCTATTTAGAATTAAATATTAGTGGCTTACTAAAATGGAATTCCTGAATTCACATTAAATAGGATGACTGTCTCTCGTTAATGCCGGCAGTTATCGTGCTACCGTTGCACATACATATAATTACATCTACCCGGACCTCGGGCCGGGCCTTTGTGCCTTTTTGTTGATGTTGCCTTGATCTAATGCTGATTTGACCCTAATGGTGTTGAGTAGATGTTTATTTTGCCTCACTCCTCTGAGTAGCCTTGATAAATATACTCCTAGTAACTGGGTACTCTCTCTCTCTCGCAAATCTCGCTAAAAATCTGTGTCTAAATTATTATTATTATATGGCTGTGAAACATGTCTATTGTGGATTTTGTATGGCTGAGCATGTTGATGATGATTGAGCAAACCAATAAATATAATGCGTTACGGTTTATATTCTCAATGTAGTTCTTATTTTATTCCAAAACATGTACATTTAATCTTTACTATTTCTAGGACAGTTTAAAGACTGACAGCAGAATTAATTTGTATAAAAAGATGTATTCATACAATATATATTCGATTCGTCACAAATTACCTCAGCGGCTTACTTATGGAGATTTTATAGTGCGCAACACTTATCTTGATTGTTTTGCCAATTCAGAGTACAAAGAGTTTTTGGGTAAACACCTGGTCAGTGTGAGGCCTCGCTAATTATTTGTGTAGGCTATTCTGGATTTCTATGAAAGATACCTTGTTTGCCGTTACTGTATTCATGAACACAAGAATTTGTATGCCATTTTTGCTTTGGCTGTTTCTAGAAGGACATATAAGTGAAGTGACTTTTTATTTTGGCTATTTTATTGTGTTGATGCTAAAATTATCTGAAATAACTGATAAACTTTTACTAGTTTTAGAATAACTGTCTTTTACTACGTAATTGGCAAGGTAGGCTAATCAGATTCCATTTATTGCCATGTTTAAGTCGTTTATTTATGTAAATCTGTGGATGAGAGAAAAAGAACGAGAATTTTTGGTGTTCCTTATCGTATTCTTCGTTAACTTAACATTTTTTCATCATAACCTATTTGTGGCCTAGTTTACAATTGAATTTTTAATAAAAATTGTCCGTAATTTGTGCACAGGCAAATCATAAAAATAATCAGATGTTTATCGTGCTCACTAACTCGTTGATCACACTGCACATTCGTAAGAGCGCATTAGATTCACGTTTTAAAATCACTTTTTCTTCCTATTTCATTTGAATTGATTTACTCTGTTTTTCAGAGACTGTCTCCAAACCCAATCCTGACGATAACTCAACCCAGAAAAACCCAGTTAACTCTGGCAGCACGGCGAGCCTTAATAATGCTGGTTCCGGCATCACTTCTGCTGCACCTGGTAATAACAACAGCTACCTTGCTAATCCGACATTGTTATTGTACAACGCCAAATCCACTGCTGGTGCTTGGCTCAGTGGGATGGCTGCAGCTGCTGGTGCGTCCTCAAACCGACCCCCAGGTAGTTCAAATAACCAAATGCAATCAGGCAATTCGCCATCATCTGCATCCGTGTTTTACACCGGTCTGATACCGATTTCTTCTGATTCTGCCTCGTCTGAAAACAAAAGAACAGTTGGTGGCGATGCCGGTACGTCGAACCAGAGCAATTTTTTCCTTCCTTCTGCCTCGTTGCAACGTTTATTCGGTGTCAACTCTAGTTCGGGCAGTGGTGGCGGGACTGAGAATGTTACACGAGAACAGTCAGCCGTCAAAAAGACACAGAAGCCTTCTAAGTCTTTTCGGTCACCGGGTTCAGTTGAGGTACTTGACCCGTTCGAAATTGATCCTAGAAAACGACTTCTTCCAAATAACACGTCTGCATTAGATGACAGCAAAGCTTTTTTCAACACTGCCTATACTGCGCATGACGCTGACGATTTAGCAAATGCGCAACTTCCACCTCCACTTGTTCCGTTACCGTTAAGCAGAGAATCTCCTACTGCGAAATCAAGCCCTGATAATTCATCAATTGGAACGACCAGCAGATCGGCCATGGATTTTCAGAGTACCCATCCACCCGAAAATAATGCTGACAATCACCCATTAGGATAAATGTGACGCGTTGTGAGGTTATAGCAGACAAAGAACGAAAAATTATGCTCTAAGTTTTTAGGTAATGCTGTGAGTGAATATTGGTTCTTCGTTGCTTTTGTGATTCGCGCATTATCGTTTTTATCTATCAGATCTCGCTTAACAAGATTTTGGCGACTTCGCCAAACAAACTTCCTACTTTAATACGGTGATGGTACAAGCTTGTTATCCTACAGACTTTTTTGGTAATTTTTAATGTTACTTGTTAAATTTATGATATCATTGTGTTTCGTTTTCTCGCTTCTTTGTTATAAACTGCTTTCTATTTTGATTTATTTTCATTTCCTCCATTGTTTCAATTTAATGTAGTATAAAATTTCTGTAATTAAAATTATTGCTCAGCCTTTACACCGATGTCTTTCGTCATGAATTTACAAACATGTGGCGCTTATTTCAAATTTTATACTGCCATATTTAGGCTTTATTTATAGACACCATTTGTCTTTTGAGAAGATGTAAAATATTATTCTTTAGAGATGTTTAGTCTATTTAGTTTTGTGCTTCTTATGGAATCAGCTCATAAGCTTTATCGGACATTATAAAATAATTGTTTCTAACTCAATCCGATTTATCTTTTTGCACTAATGTTGATTTATCAAAAAATGGATACTGCAACCGCCCTATGGAGTGATATGTTGGCTTCATGGGTGTTTACAATTGTTATTCTACTGAATGTCGTACATTAACTAGAAGTCTGTCTGCCGATCAGTTGTTCCGACAGCATTATCCTGAACCTAACCCGCATTAAAAGGATGTGATTAACAATTTTATGGAAAACATAATACTTCAGTCCTCAATCTTAAATTTACCATGCCCTATCTATAGGAAAGTGAGAAGGAAGGCAATTAACCACGTTATATCCTTGACGTCAGAGCATAATTATAATTATTATATGCATAGTGGACTCGACACTGCACTCGCGTGTAAATGGCAGTGAAACATTAGTCACTCGACTTTTGTGTGGCTGGAAATGATGATGATGATGATGATGATGATGATTCGCGTGTAAATCTTTTATTTTTCAGTACAATGACCCAGATATTGCTAGAATCTATTGTTTTGGAACTCGATCTACATTAATTTATGCATTAATGTATTTAGTATTAGATTGGATTGATATAAACAGCTAAACACTGAATATAATAATTGTTTATGGTTGTTGGACTAGATTCGTTCAGTCGTTATCATGATAAAATGCTTTACATAAGCATATTATATCAATACTTCACAGCCGTATAACGCTAAAATTCATGGTTATTTATGATTTCGGATGGAATACTATGTCAGCCATTCCTAGTGAGGGTTGAGGCTGTGCTCGTCTGATTTATCGTAATAGATCTACTTTGAATCAGAGCTGAAGCGCCATTATTGTGAAGCTATTAACCATGAAAACATACAAATCATGACACCAACGGAAATATACAGTTTACTGGAATGGGTTTTTTTTTAAATAATAAGTGTCTATTTTTTATGTGACCATAACTTTCTGCTAGGCTCACAGTACCTTACTTAATGCGAAAGTGGTAATTTATGAGGCGTAACAATCTGTTTTACCTACATGAGTCTATATCGATTGCTTTTCACCTATCATTGGTTTTGTTACCGACAACGTTGTCTAGACACCTTGCCATTTTTTAATTGCATTGAACCAAAGCAAAATTACCATCTAAATAATTATTAACTCGTGTTAATACACTGCTTCATACCTACCATAAAACAGGTGTTTATAATAACTTGCTGATTAAGACTGTAAACGGTTCTGTTCGAAAATCTCATGTTGTTATTCAATACTTACTAAGATATTGATAGTTTTCCGTCTTTCAAACGAATTTCTCTTTAATGAAATATACCTTGTGTTTTCTTTAGGACAATAATAAATAGATTAGAATTATTAAAGCCGTTTTTCACAGGACTTGTATTTGAAAACGTTCTCTTGACACTGCATACGTTTAATAGGCAGTAGTTTGTTCATTATTTGGCCAACTCGTCTGTCGTATCTGAGTTTGCTAACAGTACTTGAAAGAGCAATTCTCTGTTCAAAGAAACTTGTGGTGTATTATTTATCACCGAATATATTTATTTTAAAACTCTACATTGCCAAATAATATATATGTTTTTAGATATCTACCTTCATACGTGGATGTATGCATATGTATGCACTCTAATGCTTGTGTTAGTTGAGATTTTTTTGAAATCCGGCTTCAATGTGTTCTTTTTATATATTTTTTGTGTAATACAGAACGTAACCGGACTTACTCACGCCGCATGACGAACCGGATAAATCATAAGAGGGGTTATGAACTGCTTAGTTTTTCTATACTTTGTTTTGCAATTTTTAGAATCTCGTAACGAGCACTAATTAGATAAGCTGAACTGAATATTCCTATCTAGGGATATTTTGTCAGAGCTCACTATTTGTACTTAATTGTTGAAGTAGCTTTGTTTTCTCGCGTCGATTTTAAGGCCATTATTTGCCCGCCAACTATGACAAGTAGTAATATGGTTGCAAATTATTGAATTTCTGTCCATGTCAAATTGTTAATAAATTCAGAAATTCGCTTTTTAAAATTAAACTTTATTTATTTTAATTTTATAGTTATGTATTTGCATGTGATTTTAATTTGTATACTTATATGTATGTTCAACCATAATTTGATAATTTTCCGTTTGAATTATCCGATTATATATATATATATATATATATATATATATATATATATATATATATATATATTAAATTGAAAATTTCCTTTACTCTGGTAAAATAGTTGGAAAACTTAGTAAAAATATTATCAACATAGATGACAAAATTGATTGCAGAGTAATTAAGTCTATGTTGAATGAAAAAATCATAGTGAGCTTTGAGGGAATCCACGTAAACAACCTAACTTATATGAGTGACCCTAATAATAGGCAAATTTGGAGGTATACATTCCTTTGTTTGTTTTGTCTTGTATAAACAATATACCTGTTTATTAGGAGATACGTGAGGAGAAAATATGAAATGAACGCTTCTTGTATCTGAAAAAACTTGTGCTTATCTTTGTACATGGGAGTGGTACTAAGGACTAACTAATTCATAAATAAATTACTATGTGTAATTATTGCATGCATTTAAAGCTTCAAGGTAATCGCTTTGTGCTATTAAATTAGAATTGTCCAACGTTAATTCAGCTGTCAATTGTTGTAGATGATGGCAGAGGTGAGCGTAAACACATTATTATTATGTTATTATGGTCAATTTAATAACGTGGATGATGTGAATGGACACGGTTTTGCTTAGCCAATGCTAAATTTCGTGTTCAAGTAATAAACTCGCAGGCAATTAAAACAAATGCGAATGTCTGAAAATCCATTTACATTCCTCTCTATGCTTGTACTAAACTTTGGCCTTTGATATGAACAACTGGAACACATTGGCATTCGATAACTTGTGCGAACTGCACATATAGCTGGAAGAACTTCAACTCATGTGCAGATGTCTGTGTGTAATAACGATCCGTTTGGACGACGACGGGATAATAATTTGCGGTTCAACTATTGTTGAACAAAAAACTGGTGATTCCACAATAGACAGAATAACTTTCCAAAGTAAACGGCAATACACATTTACTACGCGTGGTGCAAATGAAGATCTTAGTTAGGTGAATTTGTCATCTAACATTAAGGCATCTTTTAGTTCAGTATTAGGCTTTTGATCAAAATTATCTGTAACGTTCTTTTCGAGAAGTTTCAATTTCGACTGCATCTGAGGCATATTTTAGCACGTAATGGTCTTCTGTAGCATCTTTCCTTTTGGTCCAACAGAATTATATCACCAGCCGATTTCAGGTAAAATTTACGATTACTAAAACCTATCTTTACACCACTGCGTTGCGGTGATTTCATTAAAGACTGCATCGACAACATAAAGTCTGAGGTATTAGCAAAGGATTTAAAAATTTTCATGTAGGCTGGTTAACCTTTGATGTGATATACCAATTTTGGTGTGGAGGCCATCATTAAGCATATTTGTGCATAACGTCTTGCTTGATAAATAATCGGAAGCAGCTGAGTAGGCGTAGGAAGTAGCTATGGTTGCCATTGATTTCGATGGCGCAACTCGAGAATGCGGCGGAGTGTATGAGCTAGGTCTAGGCATCCTATTCCCGGTTGAAACCCTGTCTGAGCTGGTCTAGTTCGCTTTTTTTAAATTCTGCGTAAAGAATCAGTGACCTTCAGTGATGCATCAACAGGAGAACTGATACCACGCTATGCGGTCGTTAGCGCCTGTTGAACAATCACAAATTGCTCCATTATCCTGTGGCCGACACGACCTTAATTTCGATTTCGATCTGATAAGCCTATTCCTGTCTACGATCGAGACAGTTAACTAAATATGGCGAGAAAGACTATCCTAGTCCTATGAAGAAGACGAGACAAACAACAAACAACTTTAATGGTTGAATTTAGATATGCGGCTCTCACCTCTAGCAGTCTCGCATACATTGAACTTAACTGGAAATGTCGGCTGCACAGTTTCTATGCAGGCACGAACATTAACTGTTTGCAGCTTTCGCCACATATACATATATAGGCAATACAATTTAAACAATAATTGATTGCGCGGGTGGTGGTAACAATTCTTTAAATCAAGTTTGCGAGCTTCAAGTAAACACCAATCCCATTGTATTTAACCAGTCGTCGAACAACATAAGAAAACTACCGCTGGTCTCACGCACTGCGCGTTTCGACCTTCCATGATCATCATCAGAGTACGACGGCAAACTGACTAGCGAGGATCAAACCGCATTGGTTATATATGGAAATCAAATTTAGATATGCGGCTCTCACCTCTAGCAGTCTGGCATACATTGAACTTGACTGGAATTGTGCAGCCGATATTTCCAGTCAATGTATGCGAGACTCCTAGAGGTGAGAGCTGCATATCTAAATTTGATTTCCATATATATTCAATGTGGTTTGATTCTCGATAGTCAGTTTGCCGTCGTACTCTGATGATGATCATGGAAAGTCGAAACGCGTCAGTGGGTTGCGGCTGGCGGTAGTTTTGTTATGTTGTTCGATGACTGGTTAAATACAATGGGATTGGTGTTTATTTCAAGCTCGCAAACCTGATTTAAAGAATTGTTACCACCACCCGCGCTATCAATTATTGTTAAATTGTAGGCTTATACAGCCTTATTGGACAATTATTCAGAAAATTCTTCACTAGTTTTTTTATAAATAATTAATAAAAAATTGTGCAAGCAAAAATTCCACATTTAGGCATATTATACAATAGTTTTTATGTATCTCTCTATCTCACTACGCTATTCTAGGTGAATTATTAATCGAAGAATTACTTAAATAAAAGTACACACGCTATATGCCTAGAGTGAAAAGTTCGCGTTGAAAAACCTAATTAACAACCCTACCGCTTATATTGTGGGCATTCAAAATAAAGCACAAGCTAGATTAGCTCAGTAATTAGAAAAATTTACCTTAATAGTTTGTGGATGATTCTAATCAATAAGCACACGAAATGCGTACATCGCAAAAAGCTAAATAGGCAAACGCTTAAATCGTGGTCGCTCTGAATCAATTCGATAAAAAATACATGATAATGATTAAGCAGTCACTCATTTAGTCAGGCATCTGACCTACCATAACTTAACTTGGCTATTCAGTCAACTCCTTCTAGTTGCACTACCATATGACAGTTGATATGATCGCCAGTACAACCAGTTTTGTGAACAAGCACCACAATGGCACTCGCTAGGATGCTCAAACGCCACTTAAGGCTAGAGGCCAAGTCTGATAGATTTTTTCATAAGCAGAACGTTGAAGAGTTGAAGTGCACATGTTTACGACTCCCAGAACCTCGTTGCCTACGTGGAACCTAGAAGGCCTTTATCAGAAAAGCAGCGCAATAATTGCTTGAATACTTTTTCGTTGAAACGGTACAATAATTTCATTCTGTCGTGTGCTAAGCTAAAAGACTGTAAGTTTATTAATATCTGAAAATTACGTAAGAATACACATAAAGTCCGTTTGATCGATTATAGCTCCCCCTTATAAGAAAACTAATTAATATCAAGTGTAACTGCAATGAACAATCGGATCCACATTATATAATATTTATTACTACATATAAGGTGCCAAATAAAGAGGAAACCATGCTTTAGATGATGGATGGAATTTATCTTAAGCAATGTTCTACAACGAAAATATATTTACCCGTAGATAACAACGAACTTGGCTATGGAATTATCATTTCGCAATGTTGTAATGTTGTTCATTATAATTTTTATTTGTTTATTTCGGAAATACATTTACCGATAGAAATATTTTTATAAGTTTTCTTGGTGAGTTTTCTGAAAGCTCTTCTGTACGCAAAAATTAGGCTAAATTCAGAATTGTATGTGGAAGCGCTATTCGTCTGATACACGTAAAGATTTTTGTTTACTGCATTTTAAGTACCAGCTCTACCTCTTTTAAATTATTTTCATTACTCTGTATTCGTTTATGATTGCGGGATAGTTCATATTTTAATGAAGAGGTCCAGAATATTTTATTCTGTGCAACTGATCACCAAAGCTATACTTTGTACGCACTAAGAATCATGCCAATTTTGCTCGACAAAAATATCAAGATTCGTCTTTCTTACTAAGCAAATAATAAATGGAAATATAAAATATTGACTAGTTTTTGTGTGAAATACTATTTAGCGACACTACATTCAACAGTTTATTCAAAATGCCTATAATATCTGTGCTTTCGTTTTACGTTTCGTACCCGTAGGCATTTTCGTATACACACTATACATGTGGTGAAATCTACATATCTATTATGTTCGTGACTACATAATTATTGTGCAGCCGAAACTTCTAGTTAGGTACCATGTATGCGTGACTACTAGAGGTGAGAGCCGCATATCTTATTTTTCTTTCCTTATATAAGCATTGCGGTTTGATTCCCGCTAGTCAGTCTGCCGTCGTACTCTGATGATGAGGACAGAAAGTCGAAACGCGTACGTGTGACTGACGGTAGTTTTTCTGTGTTACGCGACTGATTTGATAAAATTTGATTGATGTTTATTTTAAGCTCTCAAACTTGATTTAGATAATTTTTATCACCACCTGCAAAATCGGTTCTTGTTCAATTGTACAACTTTGACAGTTCTTTGAATGTTGCAGAGTCATATTTTTATGTTTTATACGCTCACTGATATGTCAATTGAACCTTGACGAAAACACTCATGAAATGATACGTTTATACAAATGTCATTGCTATAAATTGCCATGTTTGTATAGTAACCACCGAATCGTTCAATTCAAAGTTGCAATTTTCTACGCACTTACGGCATAACCAGACATTCTTTGTATGGGACGATGAAATTGATATTATTTATCGTGATTTCTTTAATTACAAATATTTTCATCATTTCATGAGAAATTGGAGAATAACGAAGGTAGCACACTACATAAATAAGCATTTAGCGATTTTTTTGCCTACTGTCGTTTTTCTTTGCCTAAAGGATTCCCACAACCAACGGCAATTAAGCATTTAGCGTTGGAGCATTTAAATAAAGCATAGAACGCCAATGGTGTTTGCTTTTGGGATTGTCCTTTAAGAATGGAACAACATTTAACCGAGTGTTGATTACGCTGCGAGGTTTACAGCTTTGCAAATCATCTGCTTGATTTTCTTTCGTAAATTAGTTTTGAAATAAAAGTACCTTTGGTGGTTTCAGGACAATTGATAGCAGTCGTGCTTTCTATAAAGTGCTATAAATTGTCGCGCAACAGTCAATTTTGGAATTAAATTGAACATTGACGGCGCTGCGCAAAGAACAACATCATTTAAGCATAACAAAAAAGTATTTTTGATTTATACGTGTAGTACTGCAGAGCAATTTATCTTCAAACTTAATACAGAATGTGGTTTTAGTCAAATGCAATCACGCAAAAACTTAACCACTGAGAATATCAGTGACCTTCTTTCAGAATTTGATTAAAATAAATTTTGATAGACCTGACGCATGGTCAGAATTAGGGATCAGGAGTTATTTTTTATTGATGATGACGTTTCTAGGTACTTTCAATTCGCCTGTATTTATGAAAATTTCGAATTACCGTAGAGACTGGAAACAAGATTAATTTGGATGATTACAGACGCTTATCAATTTGTGGTCGTAGTAGATCGACAAGATTGATTAAAGAATACATCGAAATTAAATCGAGAAATGACATAATGAATAAAACAGCCGTAGAAATGACATAATGAATGAAACAGCCGTTGAAAAGTCACTAGGTTTAATTTGGAATACAGCATTATACAATGGTAGGAAGCGAAGGTTGCACGAATCAGAATCAGAAACTCGCTCAAGTAAAAGAGTAATAACACTGGATTGCTATTAACTTACTTCATTATCTCCTAATTTCTGATTATCCTATAATTTTATCATTGATTACTTGTCACCTTATCGTACCCATTAACTTAGGTTCTTTTACATTTGTTTGAGAAAAAAGGTAACCTTTCTTCGCACTATTAATATTATCTTTCTTTATAAGGCAATTTTGAAATTTCTTTTATAACCCATTTTTATTTTTATTTTAATTATTGAAGCAATTTCTCCTTATCTAATTTAATTTTACTAACTCTTAATTATTTACTGTAAATATTTTGCACTCGGGTATTCACAGTATCTTGCTCCGTCCTTGCCGGGTTAGCACTCGTAATTACCTCATTTGAGAAAGTAAGTGCAAAAATAGGTTTTACGTGTGCCAATATGAATTAACATTTATCATGTTACTAATTGTAAATAACTGTTACTACCACCCGCACAATCAATTATTGTTAAATTTATCATGTTAGTTTCACTTGAATGAGTGATACGTACCACTAATTATATGTAACAAATTATTTGTCTTGAAAAAACGCCCACACACACAGGCGTGACATACGCTTATCTAGTGAATCATTAAAAGAAACGTTGCACGGCCGGGAATAGATTAATTACGGTTTCTTTGTGGCGCCCAACAAAGAAAAAGTATATAGTGAATCGGCAGATGTTAAATTGCTGTAATTTCACTGGGACGAGTGTCCACGTTCAGTAACCAATTACTCCTAAATCCAAAACAGACGAAAACACACAAACAGACATTTCGTACGCTTATCCAGTGAGTCGTCATTATCTGTTATTAAATTACTGTAATTTCATTTCGATGAGTGTACATATGCAGACACATACACCAATAAACTTGACATGCACTTACCTAGTGAAAAGATAGTTATGCGTAAGAGATCTAACAGAAAAGCCAAAAATTTTCCCTTAACATAATAATTGTCAAATTGTTTGTGGGATAAGCTTTCCTTTGAAAAAGACCACCGAAACCGCAAGTCTGAATACCCGGATTAATCAGAAGGACAGCGAATGCAAATACCTTGTTGAGCCCAACAAAAACAAGGTAATTAATCCAAAGACAGCATGAATGGAAAGTATAATCTCATGCACATTCGTTTCGTGCTTACAAGCGACTCATCAGTAGGAGCCGGTATTGCACCCTTTAACCACTATATATTTGGGTGAAGAATGTGGGATAATAGAACGGTACAATCTCCTAGACGAATGTGTAAACCTGCAGTAGTGAAGCTAACATCATATAAAGTCTTCAACAATGCGACCTTAACGCTAAATCACAATACACAATATATATATACCTTATGGTCACAACTGAACTAATTTGTTGCTAGGTTCGCAACACCTAATACATACTTGCATATATTAGATCTTCGCAACAAACAGTATTTAACCGTTATATATTGAATTGAATGATGTCATGCTTACCGCGAAATGTGATGGCTGATATCGATCAAGGCCAGAGTGTATGGATTTACTGGAGTAACAGGTGTTCAGAAATAGTTATAATTCTCAATTTCGGTGAACTATAGCATAAATTGATATCCATCGTGTTATTACCCAGTACTTTTTCGGTGCTATAATGTTGGTATCGGTTACTAGCACAGTAGCCATAGTGTTAGTATCCTTTACAGACTCGGTATACATATAATATAGTGTGAGTTAGCGTTGAGGTCGCATTGTCGAAGACTTTATATGATGTTAGCTACACTACTGCAGGTTTACACATTCGTCTAGGAGATTGTACCGTCTTATTATCCCACATTCTTCTCCCATATATATAGTGGTTAAAGGGCGTAATACCGGCTCTTACTGATGAGCCGCCAGTAAGCCTTTGGTTTATCCTTTTGGTCACAACTGAACTAATTTGTTACTAGGTTCGCAACATCTAATACATACTTGCATGTATATTAGTTCTTCGCAACAAACAGTATTTAAAGGTAATTAATCTTTTCCCTGCCGTGCAACATATTTCTTTTGAAGACTCGGACTATTGTAGAGCAACCATGTATATTAGATGGTCTTTTGCTTAAAAAATTGCTACTTTGGAGGTTCGTGTCTATTAACTGAGTTTTCGTGGCTGTAAGATGGCGTATGTTGAAGAAAGCATACAATCATTATAATAATGAAAGATAGCATAAAAGTTCATGTTTATACGGCCACAGTAAACGGGAAAAATCTATCTTAAAAAATAAGAGGGATGCAGACAGACAGCGTTATGATAATCCATTACAGTAAAATTCAGAAGGATTGAAGAAAAAGCGACACAGATTGAAAAATCTTTCGACTAAATAAGTCATATAGGATAGAAGGTGCCATCTATCCGAACCTGTAACTATATTAACGATTTTGCAATGCCCTAATTTTTTGCGACCAAGAATATATTAATATTATTTCATTGAATAATGTTGATTTTCACGAAAATATGTATGGATTTTCTGTAGTTCTCACATTTTGTGGTTATCATGAAATCATTCACTTAAATGTACAATAGCTATATATATTATTTCTTGTAGGGAACTAGTATATATTTAATTATGTGCGCGATATTGTGTAACTAGTGATATGTACAAATACAACTAGAAGTTAGCATAAAAAGTTAAAATCTCGCGTACACATGCGCTTCATGTCTACTTGTGACTACGCAGTATGGGACGGTACTTCGTCATAAACCCACTATATATTTCGTCGAGGATTATACCCCGTCCAACAGTCCTACATGTATTCACTAAATATTTAGTTGATATAGGGCGTAGTTCCGGCTCCTACTGATGAGTCCCTAGTGAGCATGACACGCGTGTGTATGTGAGATTATACCTTCTGTTCTCCGTGAGTCTAGTTCAATATTAACAAATTCGCTATTAGATGCGCGAAGTCCTTACGCATTTACTGCATAATGCAGTTGCTAAAAGAATCCCTCTATCATTATTCCTACCATATTACTTCCATATTTATTAATACTTTTTACCAAATTTGTATTTTTCATTAATCTTCTTTCGTTGCGATTTCTAGTTATGCTTCCATTTAATTTAAAACTTATAATCAATATCTTTTAAACAATTCATCATGATTTTTTCAACTATTTCTTATAATTGATATTTATAACTAAACTACGCGATCTATATTATAAGTGGTTTGCATTTATTGTAATAATTCAAGTACTGTGCAGAAATTTGCCTCGAGCAGCGTAGCTCCGTGGTTAGTCGCAGAATCCGAAGCATCGTGCCCAGATTCGAGCCCTGTCCGCGGCACATTCTAGGCAGTATATTAAGAGTTTCTAAAATGAACAAAAACGATCTACTGGATGAATGTCCTTTTATAAACAATACGATGCTTAATTTATACGGAAAATGTATAGATAATGGCATTTGTGTTTATATCGAGCTCGAGACATTGATTTTGATCGTAATCATAAAATTCGTCTGAGGTGGCAGTCTGTTTTTTAATTGAAATTTCACATCTAGTAAGTACTGACGTGCAAAATATACCTTTTGAAATTTACAAGCTAATAAATAATAACTGAATAATTTAAGTTTCAGTATTATTTTATCAATAAGTTTGAAAAATTACGATGTCTAAACTAATCGGCTTAATCAAAATTTGTCAATTTTAATGATATTCCACATTCTACTTTTATGTTCCAGTATGAAGAGCTAAAACGCTAATTTGTGACTCAATATTTGACATTTAAACTGAGATTATCAATAAACACAGTCGACCAAAAAATTATGCTTGGTACATGTGTTTGACCTAGCAAAACTGTACAGAAATATAAATGATTCTCCATATAGGGGTTGTCTACGAAGAGTGAAGCACAAAGAAAATGTTTCAAAAACTCTACATAATGACAAGTTAATAACAATCAAAATACATGTAGCAAGCATAAACGTTTGCAAATAAGCGAAAGCCACACGTGGAATTGAGCGATAAAACAAAAGAAGCTAAATGATATGCATAAAGTAAGCAACAAACAGTCGATGCAATCTTAATGAAATTTTATAATTTTATTTATATTATCAGTAAGAAATTTCAGCATAGCAAATAAAACTGTAAATGCAGAAACACTGCTTATATAAATAAGCATATATATATATATATATATATATATATATATATATATATATATATATATATATATATATATATATATATATATATATATATATAAGGCATGGCCTTGCTAGAAGCAGTTCTTTCACAAAATATTAACTGGCATCGATGATGCACCCAACTAATGTAAAAATGGGTAAGCGTAAATAGATCTTGTGAAAAATCGACCAATTGGGTAAATTCTCTGATTGCTACCTTTCTTGAAAAAATAGAAGCGGAAAGCATAGTTAATAATTTCTAAGTGAGTAGATGGGTTGAGCATCATCGATGCCAGTTAATATTTTTGAAAGAACTGTTTAGCAAGGCCATGCCTTATATATATATATATATATATATATATATATATATATATATATATATATATATATATAAGGCATGGCCTTGCTAGAAGCAGTTCTTTCAAAAATATTAACTGGCATCGATGATGCACCCAACTAATGTAAAAATGGGTAAGCGTAAATAGATCTTGTGAAAAATCGACCAATTGGGTAAATTCTCTGATTGCTACCTTTCTTGAAAAAATAGAAGCGGAAAGCAAAGTTAATAATTTCTAAGTGAGTAGATGGGTTGAGCAGAAAAAAACATGAGCTGACCTCACGCATACTGAAAACCGATCATTACGCACATACTCAACACTAATATTAAGGACAACTGCATTCCATCTAATAGACGGTCGCTAAATTTACTGAATAAAATTGACCAGTGCATATGAAAATGATTGAAAATCTAATTAGGGAAGTTGACAGCAATAATATAGAAATTCACTAATACGACATACCGACAGAATTAGTAGTGTTCCTATGTGATTTTATAAAGGACAGACAATATAGAAAATATACAACACTCATTAGAAAATAAATGAATAAAACGAAGCGTTTAAACCTGTGTAAATGCGGTAAGGATCCTCTATTTTACCGTGTAAATTATTTAAATTATGTTTGTAGGCTCGGAATAAATACCAATCCGATAGTTTAGTAAATCCAACTTGATATAATTGATCCATCATTAGTTACACAGAGCACAGCGGTAAACCTAGAAATAGGAATCATATAGTATATATATATATATATATATATATATATATATATATATACATATATATGCCTGTGCGCATGTTAGCATGTATTTGGTATCACAATCATCAATAACTCGTTTAAACATTTTGAATGAATATATAAAACACTTCAATAATTTTATGTTTGTGACTACATTTGCAACGTGTGTCCAACATACAAATCCGAGGTTGGGTGATTTGGGCAACTTTGGGGCGGGGGCGCGAACGAATCTAATTTTTAAAAATATATGTAAAATTTTCGGCCCCATAAATCGATTTGCCGCCGTCTATGCAACCAATAAATGCTCACTATCGCATTGAATACTCAATTTCGTACGTACATAAGCAGTTGTATTTTAGCAAGCATTTAACCTGAATCGAAATCTGCAATAACTGTACAAGAAAAACTAAATAACTTGTAGCAACTGTCAAATTTCCCCCACTAGCAAGCAAGGCCGAATAGGCCGCACATTATTCTACACACGGCAGGGTACTGCTAGGTCTACGTGTAGTCGTCACAAACTGTCGTTACATGCTGAATCTAGTCTTAATGACTAAATACCGTGAACAATATAGTTAATATAAGAAAGGAAAATAAAAAATCAGGGATTGGAAGATAAATGTTCTCCAAAAGGATAGAATAATAACGTTTAGTAAAAAAAGATTTTATGCAATAAGTAAAATATACTGCACAGGCCGGGAGTAAATAAAACCGAGAGCATACCATGTGCATACATACACATAGTTTTCAATATCAAAGTAAAAACAAAGTCACTTTGCAAATAAAGCTTTAAAAATGAGCTCATTTTGTATTTTGGCGATGATCAACAGGGCCAAGATAAGCGGGAATACTAGGCTTTGCGGAAATACTAGCAAAACTTTCAGATAAATTTGTCTGTGCTTAACCTAACCGAGCAATGAACAAATCGTGTTCTGTCCTGGAAATGATCCTTCAAAACCAACATGATACACAATAAAATGGAGCATCAACTCCATTTTACTGTACTATATTTTTATGCTTGGAAGCTGGCAGAGAACCAAATTTCAGATATATCATTGTAAGCCCGCCAGGCAAATGTAACTGTCCTCGTTAAGAAACTACGCAAATACGTAGCTCGGATGGATACACATGAACGTTTATAAAATGCCTCACCTGGATTTCATACCTTGGTATTTAAAATGGACCGAGGCAAGTATGGAACAATCAAATTTATTGTGAGAATTATTCTACAGTACTGAGTAAGCAGTATAAAAACATTTTAAAAGATTAACAATACTATAATGTTTGCTTTATCACGTGAATGTGGACGGAATTACGATTAAGACCGATTTGTAATATAGACAACGCGGCGTATACAAATGAACCAGTGACAAAAGGAAACCATTTTTACATAAACAGTGCAATGGTGAGTGACAACTTTGACTAATAATGAGCCCACATTGGCATGGAACGGGTTGGAGCATTTTGTGCTGAAATCCTCCAACGGAAACCTATTGTCACACTCACAGGAAAAACAGAGCTGCGGATAATCAATTCAACCAAAATCGATTTATTAATGGTCCTTTTCAACTAGTTATGGATAGAAGTGATATACATAGTTAACATATAACGACGCGAAAGACAATGTCTGACAGATGAAATGACCAAGACAACAGATACAAAACAAAGCAAATTTGCGGAATAAAAAGTACTTGAAGCTCGCGTTAAACGCAAATAAAATATAAATCCAGTTTAAAAAAACAGAGCTGCGCCACAGAAAATCAATTTATTAGAAAACATTAGTGATAAGCAACATAACTAATCATTTTCGAAAAACGACAATTCCACTTCTTTCACGACAAGCGTTGTTATAGCATGCTTTACGCCCTCCTCGAATCAAAAATCACGTTCATGCATTTGCCTGTACGAATCACAAGGATGCATTGTGTTAACAATACTTGGAAAAGTCCAACATTAACACACTTTCCATTAGTAATCAAACGTGAATAAGATCTAAATAGTTAAATCACTTTAAATGCTAACACGGGCACTAAAATCCTCTTTAAATGAGAAACCAACGGAAAGAACCTGTACACACGACTCCGATGAAAGTGAATGATGATAAATATCGACATAAAAAAATATGACCACAGTCTGTGAAATCCATATCAGACAGAATTCGTGAACGCATGAACAAGAAAAATTGAAGGGATGAAGACTGCGATTATCTATACCAAATTTAAAATCATCAGAAATGAAATCGAAGCATACAAATGCCGTTTTTGACCAATAAAACCAAGCGAACACTGTTTTAATAATTGATTCAGACTTGACTAGTAACAACCAGTAGACGAGACTACTTCTACTG
Organism: Eudiplozoon nipponicum; assembly: GCA_029291075.1. Classification (NCBI taxonomy): domain Eukaryota; kingdom Metazoa; phylum Platyhelminthes; class Monogenea; order Mazocraeidea; family Diplozoidae; genus Eudiplozoon; species Eudiplozoon nipponicum. The sequence continues at coordinate 38,074 of JAQBSW010004335.1, forward strand.
GTATAATACGCAAAAGGTTGAAAAAATTTATACAATAATTGCAAATAAAATTCAAGGCACCGAGACAATAGAAAAGGGAAACAATACTTGAAAAAGCAGAAACAACAAAGAAAGCAAAAGCGATGTTGAGATCTAATTTATTGTCACAGTCGTGAGACTGTTGTTCATACTAACACATCAATGGTTTTTGAAATTGGGAAATCGGTGATAGAGCACCAATCGTAGTAGTGTTATAAAATCGATTTCGGCCAGGAGGAAGTTTAACTACCTTAAATGACACAATAAAGCCTATCTGACGAACACCATAAATGAAAATCTTAAGAAAATATAATTAAACATTTACACGTATAAAATATTTACATTCTCGGTTTAAGATACATACTATCTACGCATTTAAAAATTAGGCATGGCGCAACAAAAACAAACTAGTTCGAATAGGTAATACAATTAAGCTATCATTGATTGCACGGGTGGTGGTACCAATTCTTCGAATCAATTTTGCGAGCTTGAAGTAAACACCAACCCCATTGAATTTAACCAATCGTCTAACAACATAGCAAAGCTATCGTCAGTCACACGTACTGACGCATATCGTTCGAGTAGGACAAGAATACGACAAATTCAGCATGAACAAACTGTATAATCTCATGTACACATGCGTTTCGTACTTACAGCCGACTCTTCAGTAACAGAAGGCAGTTCACGCCAAGCCCACCGTATATTTGGTCAAGAAACATAGGAAAGTTGAACGCTACTATCTCCTATACGAACGTGTATTCAAACAATAATGGAGTTAACTTCAACGAGTCTTTCACTGTGCGAATTAAAAGCAAGCTCACTTTATACCGGATACGTACGAAGCCTGCAAGTGGTGCAAACACAACAGCAAACGCCACATAAACTGGCCTTGTTCGACATTAGTGTTCAAAAAGTTCGCTCCTTAGAGAATGCTGGTAGTTGGCTCAACTACGGCTTGAATAAACATACGTACACGAGACTGCATCGATAATCTGTCTCACATTTCTTGAGAAAATTTAGTTTGGTTTGGACATAATGTCGGCTCCTTTTGATGACTTGGCAGTAAGCGAGAAATGCATGCACAGGTTAATACTTTGTTCATGCTCACTTTGACACATCCTCTTGTTTTTATATTCATTAAAAAGTGGCGATCTAGAGTGCATTTAGAGCCCACAAATAGCTCTAAATATTTTTCAAAATTATTCGGCGATGAAGCATCAGGTCTTCATTGCTGCGTAGTCTGTCTGTTCGTCTGTCTAATTTTTTTCTATGTTTAGTAAGCAGTTTTTGGATACACCTTGTCTAGTAAATAAATCAGCTAAAGTTGTTGTTCATGACTGCGGATAATTATTTTGGAAGCGATTCAAAAATGTCTCAAAATCACAAATATTGGTAGACTAAATTAGTTACCAGGGGCAAAATAGCGGGTTAAAAACTTTAGTTAAAACAGTGCAAGCAAGCGTTTAACAAAGGGATTAATTCTAAAAACTATTTTTTTTAAATCACAGGTCTATGATATGGCAATTAAAATTAAAGAAAGCAAATAAAAGGTTTACAAATAAAACTGCTGCTCAATGGCATACCTATATAAGGCATGATATGTAGTTTCATGCTACAAAAGCCAAACTAATGGTAAGAAAAATGTTTCAGACAAAACCAATAACTTTTTTGCACAATGACTGTTGTTAGTTAATGTAATTTTTCAAACTTCCTCATCACAAGAATTGCTTCTGCCTAAAAATTATTGCCTTTATTATATCTGTTTCGTTTCAAATATTCAGTAAATGCGACGTTGCACGTTTCGTTAACACTCGCCTCCAGGTGCCAATAAAGTTAGTATTCGCTTATAAATTCCTCCTCGAGTAACAAGATTAGTCATTGTATACAAAAAACACAGCGCAAAAGGTTTTAATGAAATCTTTTTCGGTTAATGCTTAATGCTTTGAAGTATCGAAGCAAATGGTAAAAACACACACGTCGTCTCCCAATCAATGGGTATCAGCATGACAGGTTGATTAAAGCCTACCAGAACGACAGAACCATTCCATTGTCAAATAATATTAGCACGCATTTTTTTTATACAATCAAAATGCAAGTACTGTCAAAACTCGACTTTAACCGAGTTTAAAACTGCTACAATTAGAAGAAATCATCGAAGTTCATGCGACGATAAAGGTTACCTATGTAATTAAACGAGCAATGACAAAAATTATATAAATCAAGTTTGCTATCTTGATGGAAACATTAGATACATACATTTGTCGGTATAAACTAAGTATTTTATAGTGAAGAAAAGTCAATTAAACCAGTAGACTGATGTCGTCCTCAATGGGAACCTGGGCACGTCTGCTTCGGTATTTGTTGCTCCAACCACTGAGCCACCCTGACGACAAAATGGCTCAGCCCTGTTCACGGCGAATTCTTGACAGTACGCGATGAGATCCCAATGAGGACGATAAAGGTCCACTGGATTTAACTGTTATATACACTGGATTAATTGCCTTTTCTACACTATACAATACTTAATTTATACTGACAAATGTATGTATATAATAGAACTGGTGTTTACATCAAGATCACAACCTTAATTGAAATAAATAAAAGTTAATTATGTTTCAAAAGACGTACATGCACGTACGCATGCCTGTATGCAAGTGGTTTTAAATGAATATGATTATAAAATCATTCTATCATTTATTATTTCCCAACATTCATGTCAGCCTTTAATTATTCGAAATCTGCGCGTCGATGTTTTAATGCTGACTATTTATATATATGTCAATTATACACAAACCCTCCTTCCTAAAAACACACACACATTAAAAATTTTGAACAGCATGTTGAAATTTCTATACACATCTAATATGCATACAAACATACGGCAATCAACATAAGCAACTATAAACTCAGCTGTAAAGTGATAATGATAGAAAATTACAAGTTTGACACTTGGCAACTGTTCGATAAGCGTCCTATTCCGAATGCACACGTTGAAAAGTGGTACTGTAGATAAAAAACAATTTGATGGTCCCTAAAAAACGATGTACGCACCGGTGCTGCGTGAAAACAGAAAGCAACCGTCAATTAAGAAAAAAGAAATAGGAATCCTTAATAACAAAATTCAGCACCTTTACGAGTAGATCTACAAAAAATGGACAAATTTATTATTTTAGCAGTGTGTAGATTTGAGGTGCCCAATAGTCCCAAATGCTTTTTGGGGCGCAGATAATGAAATATGAGAATGGAATGTAAATAAAATCCCACATTAGATTTTATTAATAAAAAATAAAAATAATTGGATATTAAGATCGATTAAATGACTGACGTAGAAGAATGTAAGACAATTAGGAACAGGCATATATATCATACGTGAGAACAAACATAGTATATCAATTAATGTCGTTGAAGTTCACGATAATGCTAACACGAAGAACAAAACAACAACAGTGTTGATAACCAAAATGTGATGACCAAAACCAATTTACAAGACAGATGAAAACTTAATTAAAAACCGGCGAAAAAGTCGATCGGTTCTTCAAGGCAGGCAGGCAGACATTGATTCACTTTTTGGTAGTGAGTTTATGAGGCTGCTTGTTCAGTTATAGTGCCCGTTTTCTCGACATAGCTTTTATTGCCCGTCATACCGATGAGGCTGGGATTCGTTGGTGCAACAGCAGACAGACCTGGTGGTTTTAACTTCTTCTTTGCTTCTGCAGCCTGCTGCCTCTCGCGAAATTTGGCACATTGCTTCTTAACAACACGTTGGAGAACATGTGGCGCAATTTTGATCTTTAGCACCTGCGCATCCGACAAACACCGGCATAAAAGTATCAAAGGTTAATTGTTGAATGAACAGAATTACAAACAATATGAGAAAAAAATTTCAAAGACTATGAAAGCATGTACTTCAGATACACAGCTTACACTTCTACGAGAAATACATGCTGTTGGTAAAATATAAAAATAGTATAATAAAATAAATTCAAGTAGTCTATAAGACTGATTTCGTGCATTTTGGCTACTCATCATATGTAGTCAGAATCGCTGAGGTTAAGAACGATTATTTGTTCAGTAATGCAACTCACTGCCTAAGTCACGATAGCTTTTTCAGATATACAATAACTTATGCTTTTTCATGTTTTTATCTAGAATAGATTCACTAGTATATTAGAAAATGAAGGTCACGAATGGCTCTTTGTTACACATGGCTAAACCACTAGGGTTCGCCTGAAGGAAAGACTGACCAAAAAATATAAGTTTATATCAATTTGAAAACTGCCTATAATCAACGGCTTCAGTGGCGTAGTGGATGAGTTGTAAGACTCAACACCAAATGTGCCAGGGTTCAAGTTTCTATCGTTGCATTTCTAGCTACTACTTAATTAGTGACTGATGAGGACGGTTCTGTCTTGATGATAAAGTTCATTTTCTAACTTACGCAAATATTAGTTTCACCAAAGATATATATATATATATATATATATATATATATATATATATATAAAGCAACAGACCACTGATTGTAAATATTAATCAACACTTAGATCAGAAGTTCACTGGCATTGGTCTAGCACTAGTCAGCAATTTATATATATATATATATATATATATATATATATATATATATATATATATATATATTCTTATAATTAGGAAAACACAAATAACAAAGTGGATAAAGGCCATTTATTTCGTGAATACTAATCATCTCTTATACTATCATACATATTTATACATTTTGGGTTTTCAATTGATTATGCTAGTGGTAACAAATCTGACTCGTTTTTACTGCTGTTTCTTGTTTTGGCTAGTTGGTGAGTGTGTATGCGTTTGTGTTTGTGTGTATGCGTGTTTGCATGTTAAGGTCATTCTCGCAGTATTGCGAAGTGATGTCTGAGATCTTGTCATTATTGTTTTGATAGCTTGAGAATTAACCATTTGTGCGCATTGTTCACTGTTACATATACAAGTGCTATTTTTCCCAGTATAGTTGATCGTTTCACCTCGTTGCGCAAAGTTTTCACGTGGTAACAACGCCAGTGTTGATTGCAGTGTTAAACGCTCACATTGTTTGGAGACTTCTGTCATCGTATGCGCCTCTGTTATTTCCACTTCAGTTTGTTGCCAATCCGATTGTACGTTTGTTGATTCTAGTCGAGGGCCTGTTTGTTCTTGGCTGGATACTAGTAGATTTAACAATAATTGTTTGCGCGGGTGGTGGTAACAATTCTTTAAATCAAGTTTGCGGGCTTGAAGTAAACACCAATCCCATTGTATTTAACCAGTCGTCGAACAACATAACAAAACTACCGCCAGCTGCAACGCACTGACGCGTTTCGACCTTCCATGATCATCATCAGAGTACGACGGCAAACTGACTATCGAGTATCAAACCGCATTGAATATATATGGAAATCAAATTTAGATATGCGGCTCTCACCTCTAGCAGTCTCGCATACATTGAACTTGACTGGAAATGTCGGCTGCACAATTTCTATGCAGTCACTAACATTAACTGTTTGTAGCTTTCGCCACATATACATATATAGGCAATACAATTTAACAATAATTGTTTGCGCGGGTGGTGGTAACAATTCTTTAAATCAAGTTTGCGAGCTTGAAGTAAACACCAATCCCATTGTATTTAACCAGTCGTCGAACAACATAACAAAACTACCGCCAGCCGCAACGCACTGACGCGTTTCGACCTTCCATGATCATCATCAGAGTACGACGGCAAACTGACTATCGAGGATCAAACCGCATTGAATATATATGGAAATCAAATTTAGATATGCGGCTCTCACCTCTAGCAGTCTCGCATACATTGAACTTGACTGGAAATGTCGGCTGCACAATTTCTATGCAGTCACGAAAATTAACTGTTTGCAGCTATCGCCACATGTACATATATAGGCAATACAATTTAACAATAATTGATTGCGCGGGTGGTGGTAACAATTATTTAAATCAAGTTTGCGAGCTTGAAGTAAACACCAATCCCATCGTATTTAACCAGTCGTCGAAAAACATAACAAAACTACTAGTAGAATGTTGTTAAATTTTGTTTTTCTTGGCCAGTCGATAAGAATATCATGTTGATGAAACTTTTGAATATTAAGGTCAGGTGCTTGTTGTTTTATGTGAATATATATATATATATATATATATATATATATATATATATAATGCGATAAACCATTGGTTGGCCTTATTAATCAAAATTTAACTTAGAATCTTAGAGGCATTAGGCCGTAATACTGATCAGTGTGTCTTTGTATGCGTTCACATATGCATGTGTTGAGGCCACCTATAAAACGTAAAAATCACTACAAAGTGAGAAATAAGATGGTTATCGCGCCTAACTTTGGTAAACAAGGTTATCTATGATGTTTAAATTAAAGCTTAATTATGCTATTACATTTTTCCGGCCACAAGAAGATCTAGGTTTCAACATTGTTCCAGATGAGCATACGCTAAAAAAGTATAATTCTAAAGACCTTACTTTTGAGCTGTGTTTGACGCTACGATTCCACGAGTATAGGCTTATTTAAGTTTCTCCTAGTTATTCATGAAATAGAAAATTTGTTAATATAAAAATATAAAGTATGAAAACTTAGTAATAAATCGAAGAATAGATAGTAACTTTCCAAAACAATTGATAATTTACCTTTTGGATTAGCAAATCAGAATTCGACAACGTCATTGGATAAGCGGCTAAACTTTCCAGAATATCCCCCATATCACTGCATGTCTGGCGTTGCTCTGAAGTTCCAAAACATCCCAGTAAAAGTACTAATGCGACTTTATGGAGAATTATTTTTCCTATACATAAAGATTGCAGAAGGAAACATGACATCACTAAAAAGTCGCAATAAAATGTTTAAAGTTAAAATTATCTATTTTTTGTATAATGAGTAAAGCAGATTTAATTAAATAAAATGTAGAATTGTAAATCACTATGCAATGATGGCAATCCTAACAGAAATAATATTTTTACACATACTTGTAATGATTCAGTAGGATAAAAACACAGTCATTGGTAGTAAATCTAACGCCAGAAACGAATTTAACATGTAAAGTGAATAGGAAAAGCCATAACTTATCAAACAAAATTAATGTCCAATCATTGAAGAACGTAAGGAGCTGGATATCGGTTAATCTATTAGTGGTTGTTCATGAATAATAAAACTGGAATTTAGCTATTTATATATTCTCCGAAAAATAAAAAGCATACTTATAAAATTGTCAGCACATTATATAGCAAACAGGGAATATACACAAAATGCAATGCGGAAATTTAGTAAAAGCGTATGGATAATTAATTTACAGGCTGGCGATTTTACCGAATTAAATGAATGGAAACTCGTGAAAAAGTCAAATTGTACAGAGGAGGAAGCCATAAGGAAGTAGCAACGGAAAACAATTTTAAATTTAAAACAGCTGGACAATACTTGAGCCAAGACCGGCAGCAATAGAAGTGCAGGTATAAAAATTGGCAAAAAATGAAATTTTGTACATTAGGCATTACTTGGTTATATGGCCAAGAATAAATTGGCCCTTGACTATATTTTTGTTCATATTAATCCGACTACAAAAGATGAGTTTCCCAGAAATTCAGAATCCAGTTCGCTCATGTATCAAAAACAGGCGAAGTCATTGAAGACTGCTAAAACTGTACCAGTTAGTATCATCTTAAGCTTGTGCTCGAAACTGACTGTAACGACCGTTTCCAAGCATTTAACTTTAGGCCATAACAGACACATGTTTTGAGCACAGTAAACGGCTCTCTGGAACTCTTCTTATTATGGCGTTAACAATGGAGTAAAGAAATCAGGCCACGCATAAAAATCTCTATACGGGTAACTTTACATCGTTCTACGAAAGTACATAATAGATAACATAGTTGAACTAAACTAGGTCAATTGCGTTTTCTTTTCAAACGTCGATAGCAAATGCGCGAGGATCAGAAAGACCAGTACTAATGAGAAAGCATACTGATGAGTGAAAGTAACATGTCTAAAGTACGCGAACAATTTTAACCTCCACAGCATTAGTAAATAAAGTTCACCACACCATTCATCACGCAACCTAGGCGAAAGAGGCCGAGTATTGCAGAGAAGTAATCATGGTGAGACGTTTATACAGGCGGCATAACTCGAGAGTGCGTGATGGTGCATAAGTTTAGCCCACGATTCCCCCACCGACCAACGTTCTTTTAATTATGACACGTTGACTTTTAGTGTCATTCACGAATTAATGGAATTAAATCTAATCAATGACTGATCACAGTAGAACAGACAAGTCAAAAACCAACACAAAGAGCTGATCCACATAAAGGTGAAGGAACCGTTTTGGCAGAAGTTGCAAACTGGATTTAAAATGTTTTCCCTATTAAGCGTGGAAAACAAAATTATTCCAGAATCGTTAATTTTAGCGCTTCGGAAATCATTACTCCGTAGATGAGGATTTGTATTAGAAGTTGAGTTTGTTTGTGCTTGGAAGAGAAAGAAATTGTATTTTCGACTGTGAATATGGCCTAAACGAGACCATCGAATTCACATTGAGTAAAACTGTTTTAGCTGTGTGAACGCACAACTAATAAGAAAAAATGTCTACTTGATGAGATATTGCAACATAGGAGGGCAATTCCACTGAATAGCGACAACGATTGAAATAGTAATTTCCCTAGTATTTTTGTTTAATTTAACGCAACCAACAAATTGTGTCAACATTCATAATTTTCATCAGAAAAATACCACTAATAGATGACGTAAAATCAATATATAATTCTCTTGCTCAGTCAGTCAACAAAGGAACCAGTAAGTGTTCACACTGCGCGTTAAGGAGAGGCTTCTACGCCGGTAATAAGCAGTCACAAGCCAATATACTCTTAGCTTAATCCGGAAGTAGTATGTTGCCTGACCTATCGCTGGAACAGACTAGAACACCGTATATGATTTCATGAGAGTTGGATGTACCACATACATACCGGCAGCGTTCATTATAACGTTGTCGGTAATGTTCGCCAAACTTAAAGTCACTAATGTTAACGACTGGGTTGCTATAATAGGTTAACTCTGCTCAACAGAAAAAATAAAAAAACTCCAACAGACTACGCAGAGAAAAGCACTTATAAAATTAATACGAAAAGTAGCTTAAAATTAAAGACAACAGTAACTCGCCTTCACTGAAGAAGATGTCGAGAACGCGTAAAACACAAGACCAGGGCAGCGTTCGTGTGTACAAGCACATGAACCAGTCAACTACGACTACACTTGGTTGAACTTGATGCTCCATCTTCATCAAGACGAGTTGACCAGACGGTGTATGCAAACATGCGGCACACACAAGAAACACAAAAGTGAAAAAAACAGACTTAACGGGGCAAAAATGATTGGCAAAAAACAAATGAATCAGACAAACTGCAAGTTAACTGTAAATACCAATAAATTATCAATGATTGCGAGTTTAGTGACAACAATTAATTAGATCAAGTTTGCGAACCTCAGATAAACACAAAACTAATTTTATTTATCCAATCGTACAACACAGCGAAGCCACCGGCATTCGCAAGACATGAGTTTCGATCATCCATGATCATCATCAGAGCACGACGACATTATTCGTGATTTGTTATATCGGCTACAAAATTTCTACACAGTTACGAACCTAACATCGTATATTTCGCCACAAATATATAAATTACATACAATAACAAGTCTGCGAACTTGAGAAAGATGCCAGTCCAATTTTTAATTAACCTAGTTGCGCAAAATAGTAAATCATCGTCAGACGTACACACCCACGCGTTTCGACAGTTAATGATCATCTCCATAGTAAAAAGGCAAACTGAAATACACATATAATGAATGACAACTCCAGTATGCAGCTCGTACCTCTGGAAGTCCCGCATTTCCAGTCAAGTTCAAAGTATATAGGACAACTAGAGGAGACTGCCGCATGTATAATTGACCATGTTTTTTAAATGCATTGCGGCTTAGCCCTCATTAATCAGTTTGCCGTCGTGCCCTAATAACGACCATTAAAGGGCGAAACGCATCCTTACGTGCCACTAACGATAATTATGTTGTGTTGCGCGATCGAATAAATGAAATCAGACTGCAGTTTACCTCAGGTTCACAAACTTGATTTAAAGAAATTCTAAATACAGTTCCTGATACAGCCACTTATTTTTATTAATTGTAAGTAAAATTTTAGAACTAGTATTGACTACATAGAAAATTTCATCATATTCTAGCGAGCTTCTTAAAAATAAATTTCACCTCTTCCTACATACACTTGTTATAAAACTCTTAGAGCGCTTTTCGCTGGTATCAAAGACCGACAGTAAATCGATAAAAATCTAAAGCTCTCCTTCTTGCCTTTTTGAACGTTTTTGAAAATTAGCGCGGTCAGTAACGACAACCATGGGTGGAACAGACCGTAGCATCAAAGCTAACTTGTGTCGATGCAAGTGATTAGTACATTCAATTTATACTGACAATATTTGTAATAGCGTTGTCGGTACGAACGTACAGGGCCAGCCGTTCATCAAGATCGAGATTTATAGGCCTATCGAGTCAAAATAATAATAATAATATCAATAAAATCTTACCAAAAACTTGTAGGTCCCAGAATTAATTATTTTCAATAGGGAAAACAGGATCTCGCCGTCTACCTGAATGCGCTCCTGTAAAAGAAAGTAATAAGATAAATATTAAAAATATAAGACAAAAATTTTCATTCTTCACTATACGTCTATTTCCGAACATTATCGAGTTCTAAAGAGAAGTTACAGTAAAAATCCAAAGAATTTGAACTAGTCTGTGTTGCATAAGTAACAAATTAATAAGTGGGCAAGGTAAATATATTATGTATAGTGAGATGGCTTTTAAGTCGCAAGTTTACACATTTGCATAGGAGATTATACCGTCTAATTGTCAAACATTCCTCCCTCGAAGAGATAGTGAGTATGGGGCGTAATACCGGCTCCTACCAATGAATCGCCAGTAAGCACAAAGCAAATGTGCGCATCGAATTATACCTTACATTCATGCTGTCCTTATTTTATCCTTCTGATCGTATTTGAACTAATTTGTTACTAGGTGCGCAACACATAACAAAATTGCATATATATTAGTTCTCCGCAACAAATAGCAACTAACTGTTAATAAACAAACAGCTTGGTACGTCTTGAATCTCTCAAGAATTTGGAATAACTGGTAAACTGATATTCACAAACGAATTTTTACGCTTTGGATAACCGATGAGCATAAAAGCCATCAGCTATGCTGCTTGTGATGAAAATTGCCATTAATAACGACTACGCTTCTGCTGGGCCACATGTGGCTACAGCGGATGGCGTACCAAATAACATCTAGCGCGATATAAAGAAAGAGTTACGCTATCTTTGGCCAGCCTCACTACGGCGAAACCTGAGACCTTGTTTGCCAACTTCACTAACATCGAAGCTCCTCAAGACGCAAAATCTGCAGCGAAATAAAAAGATCGCAATCTAGTTCGCTAGTTTAGTGGGCAGTTTTCTGCCAGCGATGATACCGCGTTGCTTAAATGGAATAAAAGTTTTAAAACATTCAAAATAGTGCGAACATTCGAATGGAGAATGGAGTAGCACTATGCAAAATAAACAAGGCAATGTTGTAGCATAACAGAATGCACGACAAGAAGCTTCAACTATATTCAGTTTTAAAAGAAAATGTGTAAACAGTTCATTTTTTAATTCATGACTCTTTATAAATCAAGTTAGCTGGCATTTCGAAAAATTTTAAATCGTAATTGGAAAAGCTATGCAATTGTAAGAGGTAAATAATGAACATAATTTACCAAAATAATTTAGCTCATGTAGAACCAGGAGGAAATCCCATAGTTGCCACAAGCAAATGGTAGACTCACATCGACACATGCATTTCGTGTATATCGGTTTCATTTCAGTAGTAGTCATCAATAAGCCCCAAACACGCCACATAATTTTCCGAGTCTTGTGAACCAAAAGGCGATGCTATCCAGTAGACACGAAAGGTTCGCGTTAACAGAATTACACCTTTTGTTCATTATAATTGTAATATTCTCCCGATCAAAACTTAACAAATTCATAATCGAATATATGTTAGGAAATAGCGATCAAGAATATATAAATATTATATATAATACCTCAATTTAAAATTGCCGCGTGAATGATTTTGTCTATGCGTACAAGTTCCAGTTTGTGTATATAGATAAACTCTATCCATTTAAATCTATTATTTTATGTTTTTGAAGTTTCAATTATTAACTTATAGGTCAGCTTATTAACCACGATCCTATTCAATTCTTGTGTGTGTTATCTGAAAATATAATAATTTCTCAAAACAATGCGCTGCTAATAAATTAAAGTTATTTATCACGTCTGACACTATGAGCTTAAATTAAAATCTATGCTTGGTTGTAATATCACATAATTAATGGGTCATTGCGGTTAAAACCAGAACAACTTTAAAAATACTAGGAACATTAGAAGACAACGTTGCACATGAAAAACTTATAAATAATGACGATAAACAATCGAATAAAAGTAATAAGAATAAAAATAAAACATGCGAAAGAATACGTAATTCAGAAAGACACAGTTGCTCCAAATATTAATGGAAGAGCACCCCATACAAGTCAGAGCATGCAAACAAGATTCTTGCATTAAAAAAAACATAATACATTATCCGAACCATATCACCTATGAGTAGAATCAAATAAGATGAACATATGATCAACTAAATTGACCTTGACCTGTATTCCACCATCACAAACAACAATACAACAGCATGTTAAAACTGATGACTTACTACAGTCTATTCATTGAAAATAGAAACAAATATAATATTCAGAATAATAATAATAATAATAATAATAATAATAATAATAATAATAATAATAATAATAATAATAAACTAACAATTTAAAACAAAACAATGTAAAAAATAATAAAGTACGAATGAGTGGATCCAGCCTAGATGGAAAGATCTATCTAGGTACAAAGAAACTAAGTTATCCATAATTCTACACTACATAAAACCTAGACCAGGAGAACTTGCAGGCAAGGCAACAACAGCAATAGGGATTCTTAGCAGTTTGCATAGCATCCTTTCATAAATAAGACCAAACCTCACAGCTAACTCTGCCAAATTCTACCAACACAGTTAAGAAGAAGGTGAATGTACTATACATCTAAAGACAGATCGTGAGTGAGCATGTTGCGCAGGGTCTCCAACCATGAACTATAATGAGCATGAGTACCCAAGTAGATGAACTCGGCCTATATGACTAAATTGGATTGTGGTTGACTTCAACTGTATGCCAAAATCTGTCCGCCTTTCTCTGGTGCTGGCTGAGAAAATAATACTCTAGAGGGCAGACTAACTAAAGTCATACGTAAAACGTGAAAAAACAGTGCAATTGATCAAGCCTTACTAGCTTGTCTAACGAAGAGCACTTATTCATAGAGTCAGAAATATATCTACGAGTGGCAACGATTTTTATTCGTTTTTGGTGATTTATAGAGGATATATAGTGGATGAATATCAGTAAGTGAAAAAGATATTCGAATCTAAAGACTTAGACCTACTACAAAACAACTTCGAGTATTGCCGTGTCTTAAATTTGACTTGGCCACAAGGGTGTCGCCCCAATTCTGTGTGTTACCTAGGTAAGCATCTCCATTCAAACTAGATCCTCCCCTTTATAAACCACTCTAATTTAATAATTATTAATTAATAATAATTATTATTTCTGTCATTATTATTACTTTTTATTCCTATAAATGACAGTAACATCGATTTAATAACCGATAAAATAAGTCGTCTTGACAGGTGGGCTGAACACTTCAAAGATCAATTTTCTTGGCCACCCGCGTCAGTTCCAATTCCCGAAAGCATGTCTGCATCAACAGTGTAGAATGTTAGTCTCGAAGAACCATACTAGTTAGAAGTGCGCGATGCAATTCTATCTCTTAAACGCCGCAAAGGCGCAGGCTCCGATGATTTGCTTCCAGGATTGTTTAAGGATGGTGGCGATATATATTCAGGATCGTTGGACAAACTTTATCATACTATATGGCATGAGGAAACCGTACCACTTGATTGGAATGAGTCGACAATCATTCCCATCTTCAAAAAAGGCAATCTTAATTCATGCGATAACCATCGTGGTATAAGCTTGACTCCGGTTGTATCAAGGTTATTTGATTCGATTATCCTACGTCGTCTCAGTACTTTACGTGAATCACATACAAGAGAAGAACAGGCCGGATTCCGCACAGGATGAGGTTGTATAGAAAATATTTTTACGTTAAGGCAAGTTCTTGAACAAAGGCATTTATATCACCGTCCAACGATAGCCGTCTTTCTAGACTTCAAGGGTGCATTTGATTCGGTGGATCGCAATGTTTTACTCCATATTTTGTTGAAAAGCGGTGTGCCCACAAAATTTGTTAATATTATACGAGCTCTCTACACAAATACTTCTGATTGCGTTAAGGTCTACAACGAATTAACGTATATCTTAACAACAAGAATTGGTGTTCATCAAGGTTGTCCACTTTCCCCTTTTTGTTTAATTTTTTAATCAATGGTATTATGAAAAGCACTCTCCCACACATTCAGGATGCTGGAGTGGAAGTTCTCCCGGGCGATAAACTAGTCGATCTTGACTATGCGGACGATATCGTACTATTATTCGACAATCGGGATGCTGCCCAGGCCACCTTGAATAGATTAACAGAGGTTGTTCCATATTTCGGTATGAAATTCTAACCTTCTAAATGTAAGATACTGTTACAGGATGGCCCACCACTCACTCCAACGTTGCGACTGCAGAATGAAGATCTAGACATAGTCGACAGGTTTACATATCTTGGGAGCTCTATCAATAACGTAGGCAATATGTCCGACGAGGTGACAATACGAATCTCGAAAGCTAGAGTAGCTTTCTCGAACCTTCGTCATTTATGGAGAAACGCGAATATTTCACTTTGCCTTAAAGGTATTGTTTAAAATGCATCTGCACGCTCAGTGGCGATCTTGTTGCAAATGTCTAGTAGAATCATCTTCGTAACTTTCTTTTCTTAGTAGGGCAAAGTTGTCTGCGAGGTTTGGTTTATGACGTGATACAGTGAAATCCGCAAGGAAGCTGTATTGCTGATGTTGCCTTGCCCGAATGCTAACTTTGCCATAATGGTGTTGTGGAGAGGTTTAGTTTGCCTCATTTCTGTGAGTTATCCTGATAAATTTACTCATAACAGTTAGGTATTCCTTCTCTCTCTCTCGTAAATCTCACTAATAATTTGTCTAAAATATTATTTCTGTTTTCATTTATATACTTTTTTTGACTCCTCGTGGTTATATGACAGTGAAGCATTAGTCACTTTTGACTTTTGTATGGCTGGACATGATGATGATGATGATGATATAATTAATTAAATATATGACAGTGATTTATTAGTTACTAACGGCTGTTGTGCTTACTGCCGTTAATGACGATGATGGTGATGATTATTCAAACTGCACGTATTAAAAATCTGACCTTTAAGACAAAGTTGGTTACTCTCGTTTAACAATAAATGGCGAAGATTAGTAAAGGTACTCTAGCTTTTTCGATTCTTATATTTACCTCGCCAGTCACATTGTGTGAGCTTCTAATACAGCTATCCAGATATGTGTACTAATCAACCTATCTCTGAAAGCTGCATATTTCAGTGAGCGATGTGTGCCCAGTAGTAGTTTTTCGCACTTATAGGACCTGAACTTCGTACCGAAAAACGGAACACCCGTTGATCTATTAAAAGTGGCCTTGGAAGATTTTCAAGTGTCGAGCAGAATTATATGTGGTCATCAGATAAATAATATATTGCCTAATATATGATTTAACATAAATGAGGAAAGTGGACATTCTTGCCGATTGTCACCGATAGTAGTATAGTTATGCGAAATTCAATGACGACTCTAACGTGACCATACGTGTTTGAGTAAAGAGCTTGTACAATATTTGCAAATGTAGCGAGCATAACATTTTCTGATGCAGTATCCGATAGACCGCTACGATCCACTGAATCAACTGCATCCTCGAATTGTAGAGAGAGTTGTGGTTCGACATAAATATGAACGTTGGCCTGTTCTTTTCAAATATGAAATTCATAGGAAGCACCGAGACAGCTATAGATAATTGATATAAATAACCTAAATACTACTCGTGTCATGCATACAGCACGCCATTTATCGCACTACATGCCACTGCATTTTTTGAATAGTGAAACTATCGTCGAATGCCCAAAATCAAACGTTAAGTTATCTTCATTCAACATAGTACAAAAAAAGATTAGTCAATGCGCTTTAAATTATGCTACAACAATTCTTAAATCAAGTCGGTAGCAGGCCATCGAGACTCTGTAACATTTAAGAGACCATATTGCGTCCCGTATTCTTTACTCTGACGGGGTTTCGAAATAACAATTCCATATTATTTATACGGGCATACTTTAGGGTTTCAGGGCTGACCAAGGCGACAAAGAAAATAGACTTTGAGTAGCCCAGCCCACCGTTCAAGACGATATATTTATTATTTTTTGTTTCGTTGACTAATAATTTTATCGTTTGTTATCAAACACAAACACTCATACTATTTCTTTAGCTTAAAGTTTATATATAAATAATAATATAATAATGCATAAAATGTATTATACCATAAAAGTAGTTTGACAAACACTTACCAACCCCTCGGAATAATAGCCTTTCAGAATATGATCACAGACAATATCAAATGTCCAAAAGGCATCCATCTCCGGCATGAACATCAGAAGAGTGGCGGCCAACGGAGCTTGGCCCTGGCAGTAGCCCTGATCCTTGTGTCGGATAGTATATGCCTTAAGCATGTTAAAAAGTGAGTCACGCCTAAAATCAAAATATATTTCAAAACAGCACATTCAGAAGCAGTATAAAACAGATACCTTTATATGAAAACGGATGGAATGACGAAAAATAAACAGCATTAACAAACATTTCAGAACAATCTGTGATCTGCTAGGCCAAATGTGAATAAACAGATACTATGGATATTGGTGGCTATATATATCAAAACAAATATTTTAGACATTCAAAAACCACTAAACACGAAAGTCAGCTTAATCTATAAATAACGTTCGTAATTTCTCCGCCTTTTTCTTGTGCGGGACAAATGATAGCACTCGTAGGTGGGTAAAATCTTGAATCCTTTATACTTACATGTGCACCGATTATTGGTCTTAATTGGTGGGTTCGCACTTGTCCCTTTATTCTAAAGCCCTTCATCAGCTGCTTGTCTGAAAATGACGTTGGTACCAGAATTTCCGATTTCCCCCGAATTTTCTGGACTTCATTTCCAGTCCCATCTTCGGGGTTGACACCATACTCACAGGAAAAAACAAGTTGCGGCAAATAAATAACGTTGTGTTCCCATTCCAAGTTGGAAGGCGAAAAACTTGATTGAACTACGATTTCATAAAAACTAATTTTACAACGGCTTCAGACTGACGGGATCAATGAGAACTCATCAATCAAGGCTAAAGACAAGCTGTGCACTTAGAAATGTGAAGGAATCTAGATTTTACTGACATATGAATGCTATCAATTGTCCCGAAATAGACCAGCGCGGAAATAACACAAAGCATAGGAAATGGGAATTAGACTGACTGCGTGACATAGTCTGAGCTAATAGTTACCCTCATACGTTATTAGAAGCAACAACGATGGACGTTGCTAGTAAATTTAATCCTAAATTTAGATACGAAGAATCTGATACAGCGGAGGAAGATCGTAGTCTCATGGTAACAGACTAAACTAAACAGCAAAGTAAAACCAGTAGCTTTAAAATGCCATATAAGAAACTTTTTATAACAGTGCCTTACCCTGGGCACTAGACTCCATAACTAAAAAGAACTAAAACCCGTAGAAAAAATCAGGAATGTATGAACTCCCATGCAATGATTATAATCTCGTGTATGTTGATAATGTCATGCGCCCAATCAATATTAGAACGGGAAAACGAAGAACTGCATGTAAGTATAGACATGTTGCTAAATCTGACCTTGCTCATCATGTGGTGGAGACTGGGCGTATTATTAACTTGAATGATTGTAGACACAGCGATATGTAGTCGTAATAGGACGGCGATATTGATGAGAGAATGTATCGAAATTAAATCAAGAGATAATATTATGAATTAAAAAGATGTGAAAATCGATAGGTACGACTAGGAATACGGCATTAGATAATAGCAGGAAAAAACAATAGACATTAGTTTCAGTAAAAGAGTATGAATATCGGATCAAGAACGGCTTATTAGTTGGGCTTGTTATCTCAATTATTGAAAGTAAAATCCTTCTAAATTTCATTTTTTAACTGTTTATTCATTTTAAATTTAATTTAAGGTTGGTAGTAAGTTTAAGGCTTATTAAAGAACTATCTTTTCTTTATAGTGCTTATTCTTTCGTTAATAACATTTCAAAATTTTCACATTTTATTTAATAACTTAAAGAAGCTTCTTATTATATTAAATTTGATCAATTAACTGAATATGATCTTCTGTGTTTTGCTCCCACCCTATCTATTGAGATTACTTTATCATATTAATTCAAATGCTAAGTATGAAATAAATAAGCTGACGCAATCAAAGAGTAAATTAACATTTATTTATTGCAGTTTCATTCAGATGGATACATATGTTTATTAATTATATTTAACATAACACATATATATACGCACATATGTACGTAAGTAACGTGCGCGTATCTACTAATACGACAACAGCTGCTGTTAAACAAGCCAGACCTAAGTAAAACTTGAGTGGTTTGAGTGGAATTTCGTACGTGTATGGTTTGTCTGTTTTCTCAGTTTTATCACTTTCCTGGGCACGACGTTATTAAGTGTGTACCTGATTTATTAGGCTCCCCACTCTATTATGTGTGGGCACCCCAAATTGCGTTATTTCATTATGATGAGTACAAAACAAATAGTCTAATGCATGTAAAAGGTAAAATAATAAGCAACCACTCTAGTTTCACTTAGTTGTTTGTACATAGCAGTTATGGAAATACACACGGGCATATGCGTGTCCGCGCCTATCTAGTGACAGGTCAGTCAGAAGTATAAATGATATTGCTAGAGAAAATATCGCACATGCTTCATTAGTTGGCATTTTAAAACGTTTGCTGTACTGTGGACAAACGAAGGTTGCTGCCAGTAAACAAAGAATGTGTTAACTTAAAATGTTTAATTAAAAATCAGTAAAAGTGTAGCGGACCTCTATTTTACGAAGGTAGAAATCGTAAAGCTATGTTTATGTACATAATTTCTAGGGCTATTATTATCATCATAATCATAATCATCGTCACAATCACAATCAGCAACGTAACAGCTTTTAATAATCGACTGCCGTATAACCATGAGCAAGATAAGACAATAACTTTTTTTCAAATAATGACAACTAATAAAACAATACTACAGGATAGCGATTTATTTTGGGGGAATCTTATTCAAATGGAGACACACAGAAATACGACAAGCTAGACTTCTACAGTCTTAAGACAGAGCAACATCGGCAATATAGAGTACTTGCGGTTTTCACTATATCGCTTCATAGACACTACCAAATCTCGCGTCTAACTGTATCTGAGAAAATAAAGTTCGAGTTATTCTACTATAAACCTGCCAGAAGTTCGCCACCACACTCGATTCTAAGATAACAAGGAACATAATGCATACGCGACCAACCGTCTTCGTGGGCAAACGGATCCTATACTACCCAATTTTATTTTAGTTGACTTTATCTGCCTCTGTCATGTTCGCACCTGCCCCCTAGTTTCTTACGCCAATCCAGTGATGATAGCTCAAATAGTGTTCTAAAGGGTAATCAAAATGAAAGTGACCTAGCCAGCGCAATCGAAGGAGCCTCATTTGCCTGTATAACGAGAAGCACATGCTGACTTAAATTTAAAAAATACGTCTACGGATTCTTATTCGTTTCTGGTAATCTATATGGGCTATGCCTATAAAACAACTTTGGGCAATGCCGGTAAACATCTAAGGTGTTCAGGTATAGAGGACGAAGTTTCAATAGCGTATAACACAACTGTATTTACATATGCATTGATAAACAACATTCAAGGCAGAATGAAATACTCACGTTTTTCATAAACTTCGAGGGTTTGAGAAAGCTATTCAGGCTTTCGTGATTTTCATATTCACTTCGACGAGCACATTGCCAACTTCATTGATATAGCTACCTAGACATTTAAAGCTACCATCCACACCAAGATCATGATCTAATCCATCAAAGGCGTCCTGGGCAAAAACTCGGTCAAATAATAATACAATACTTTCTAATCTACAAATGGGGAAACCGTCGACGCATTTATCCTGAATATACGGAAGAATGTAGTTTATAATAGCATCAATTCAACAGTTAAGGAAAAATTTGGAAGTGGACTTTCAGGAGGTATACCATCCCCAGTAGAAAAGTAGTGCGATAGCTCACTGTAGTCACTTACGCGGCCATCATTACTTGCATCGAGAGCATGTTTAACGTTTAGAAATCATTTGGGCATTATACTTTTCAGTAGAATACTTAATAGGAAGTTGCACTTCATTGAGTCAATTGCATCCTTAAAATCTATAAAGACTGATAATGTGGGACGTCGGTATACATGTTGCTGTTCAAGTGCTTGTCTTAAGGTAATAATATTATATAAACAACCTTGTTCAGGCTAAAATCCGGCCTGTTCTTAACGAGTATATGATTCAAATAATTCGCTGAGATAGCGTAAGTTACTCAAAGTGAATACCATAGATACAAATGCATTCATGCTTATACCAGGATGGTTATCGAAAAAAAACATTTTGCTTTCTCTAAAATGGGAACAAAGGGCGACTCAGTTCAAACAATTGACACCGTCTACTTACTCAATCTAGTAAGAAGAAAATTATTCAACGCCCTACAAATAATACCGCCATCATTCCTATATAGGCTCGGTAGTAGATCATCGGGGCTTATAGCATTGCGATGTTTAGGAAATATTTATTCCGTATTTTTATTTCTGATGGTTGTTCAAGATAAGCGTTCCACTTTGTTGATGCAGGAATACTGTTGGGAATTGAAATTGACGTAGGTGCTCAAGAAAATTTATCTTTAAGGTGTTTAGCTTACCTATTAAGACGACACATTTTGTTATTAGATAGTTGTTATTACCATTTATAGTTTCGACAAATTTTAATTTTCCCCGACTTGTTGCGCGAATAAGTTCGAACAAACACCGGCTATTACCTTATGCGAACGCTTCTTCCATCTTTTCAGCCTTTCCAATTCGAAATGATTCAAGATCGACATTAAAATGGTGCTTAATTTGGCGTTTAACAATGCCGCAAGTATTAGTTTAAGCCGAGCTAATAGGAATTTTGAGCCTAGTGTCGAGAATCTCCATAGATTCATCAGAGACTAATTCTACAGGAGCCTACAACGTTACACACACCCGTAAACGCAACATTCATAGTGCGTTTCACATTAGTCCACAGTAAGCTCGAATTTTCACCATCAAGACCAGTTAACATTGATTTTTATAAAATGTTCAGATTTTTATTGAAAAGACAGTTTTTGAGTTTGCTTACATCTGTTTTAGATTTCGTCTAATTTAACTGACCGGAAAATTTGATTGCAAATTGTCCGAGCCACCATATGTATTCCAACATGAACTAAAATCAACTATCCATAACCAATTGCTACATTGCACAATTGAGTCCATAGTTGTACAGAGGATCGAGAATACACTGTGGCGCAACGCCTTACACTATTTCTGAAGTTTGTGCTACTTAAGTATAATTTATGCTCTAAGTAGTTCTGAACAGTCGCTCGCAATTTTCGTTGCGCATTGGGTTCAAAGTGTATCTGCTACATAATTGAAATTCTATGTCGCTTAACCGCCTAACTTGAGCGTTGAAGCCACTTATGACCAAGTCTACGTCCAAACTTATTGCACTTCTAAGTAAATAACTTAGGTCGTAGCAGAATACATCACAGGTGTCGTCTGTGCTGCAATCTATGGGAGCCAATGCAGATATAACGAAAGGGTAACCTGTAACAAGGCTTTTGAAATCGATTTTGGTAGATTTATATAAGCCTGTCGGAGTCGGTATTTTACAGCGATCCATTCAGTAAAATAACCTGGTGAAATAATGACAACACCGATTCCCCATTGTTCGGCTTTCGAAAATACTACTGTGCAAGAGGATCGAAGCCAATAACGCGTAGATAAGGATGGTACACCCAGTTGTGCAATATTCGTTGGAGTCTGTATTCTGGCTACGAATACCTCCTGAAGAAGGTAATGAAAAGGCAAGCCCCCAAAATACACCGACTTTATCGTACAAAGTGCAGAATCAAATTGCGTGGTCACCTCTTCGCTAGCCAACATAGCAAGAATCACACTACGAACTAAAGAACCGGGCTGACCTTTAGCAATTAGACTGGCCAGAAAGCAATGCAACAAATTAAATGAGTCGGGATCAATGGTAAGACTCACAAGAGGCATTCCGAAAGAGACGCGAAAACAGTAAAGCATGGTTGCAACTGGCGCATATTCTGCTGATGGCCGCGCATCAACTTATTTAAAAAGCTAATTCAAAGACTGATGAGTGAAAGCCCATCTCCACGACATTTCCACATAACAAAGACTTGGGAAAAAACTGAAATATTGTTGAACGTAGTCCGTTGTTGCTTAGTAGTGGCATTTCGCCGGAATTTTTTAAATCACCCAAATACATAGCCAACGTACACCCCGTAAATAGCATAACAAGAACAGCCACTAAAATAACCAAGTGAAATTGAAAAGTGCAGAAAATAATCTTAGCGTTGTGGGTGCTCGATGCTCATTTATTTGTTTCGTCTAAGGCAAAGAAGCAAAGCTTGGCAAAAAGTTAGATGGATGTGCCACGTCCATGCTTACCATTTGAACCAAGTTTGAGTGAGAGTTTTAAAATTTAAATTCAAGACAGGTTCGACCAAAAGCGAGAATACACATGGTCAAAAAAGGTAAAAGCACAAGACCGACAGTAGAGTCTGAGATTCTAAAACGAGGTTATGAAAAAGCGTTTTATTTGGTGACGCATGAAGTGTGCTCTGTTTTATAATGGTCAAACTGCAGGAATCAGCATTCCCAAAATATAAGGCGGTCAGTGTAAAATGCAAATGTATAGCAGGGTATAAAAGAAGACTGCGCCAGATTATGCGTAAGATAAATCAAGTGCGGAAGACCGCCGAGCAATTTAAAAAAAATACTTTCCGGCGCACTACTGGAGTTTTTGTAACACCATTTGATAAACTACAAGGCCAGTAGACTTCTTCCACAAAAGAATTTACGGCGTCAGTGTGCGTGTTTCTTGAGATAAATTTTTCTTCATCCATTATTTTTCTGTTTAGCAATGCCAAATACAATTTCATCCGAGCATATATTATACCGATAGAAGCCTATGACAGGCAAAAGCTTTTTGATTGCACACAACAGTACCAAACATAGTATAAATCAATTGAAAGCTGCAAAAGGCCATGGCAAAAGATGCAAGAAATATTAATAGAAATTCCCTCTACGTTTACAATCCATTTCAAAATAATTCCGTTATACAAATGTCAATTTAGAAACAAGCATACATAAATGTCAAAACCGTTATACTTTACTTTATAAAAACCCACATTTTAGGCTTATTAATCATTCACAAAAATATATTAATACAAAATTCTACCAAAAGCTTGCCGTGAACCCGGCTAGACATGGAAGGCTTGGGAATACGTAAACCAGGTCAACATGCTTGGTGAAAAGTCTTCAATAGATAACACAGCACTTTTATGCATCGAGAAAAAACTAGAGAAAAGTTACACACAAACAAATGAACGGAAAAATAATTTCAAGAATTTCAAGATCTCGTTTAACTAAATGATAATACGTACAGAGGCGGAAACATAAAAAGAGAAAACAAATCCAACGTTGACACAACTCTGAGGCACAAAGTCACACGACAACAAAGTTAGCTTAGGGTAAATCGTATATCGGCTGGATAAAATAATAGTCATATATATATATATATATATATATATATATATATATATATATATGTGTGTGTGTGTGTGTGTGTGTATTACCGATTGCATTTTAATGTTACATAGTATATATATATATTTAGAAAGAGAAAACACATTTAAGAACAAAGTCTATGCTCTTATGTAATTAAACGAACATTGGTTGCGCGGGTGGTGATAACAATTATTATAATCAAGGTTGCTGTCTTGATATAAACACCTGACCCATTAATTACTTACATATGTCAGTATAAACTAAGAATTGTATAGTGTAGAAAAGGCAATTCATACAGTAGACCGGTTTCGTCCTTATTGGGAACTCATCAAGTACTGGCCAGAATTTGCCGTGGACAGGACTCGAACCTGGGCACGTCTGCTTCGGAATCTGGTGCTCTAACCACTGAGTCCTGTCCGCGGCAAATTCTGGCCAGTACATGATCAGTTCCCAATAAGGACGAAACCGGTCTACTGGATGAATTGCCTTTTCTACACTATACAATTCTTAGTTTATACTGACATATGTAAGTAATTAATGGGTCAGATGTTTATATCAAGACCGCAACCTTGCTTATAATAAAAGTCTATGCTTATTTTGGATAGTGGCCGGTTTTTTTCGGGAATATTCAACTATTCACTACAATCGTTCTTTTATATGCGTTTTTGGATTTCAGTTG
This sequence comes from Eudiplozoon nipponicum, assembly GCA_029291075.1. Lineage (NCBI taxonomy): Eukaryota > Metazoa > Platyhelminthes > Monogenea > Mazocraeidea > Diplozoidae > Eudiplozoon > Eudiplozoon nipponicum. The sequence continues at coordinate 62,910 of JAQBSW010004335.1, forward strand.
ATTTAGTGGATAAGTACTATTTAGAGTACCCACGGTTTTCTTTTCTGGGTAGTAGATTTTCACTATTAATTTCTAAAGTTTCGATTGATTCCCACATCCAAGTACGCATCGAGTTCGTCTTCGTGGTAGCTGGGTGCTGATTCGTCCCTTCCCTCCGAAGAAAGAAACCCGTGGATACACTAAAGGTATAATAACTAGATTGATTTTCAGATTTACTTCAATTTATTGTCGGTTGTTCATTGTGGGTTGATTTGTGCGTGCATTTGCGTGTATGGGTCATTCTACTGTCATCACAAGCTGATGTTAGAGATCTGGTTATTCGTGTAATGATGGATTGAGTTTAGTCCATGTATTCGCTTTGTTGACTTAAGCGTGCACAAATGTTTCTGTCTTGTACGTCGCATCTGGAATCGCATTTTTTATGAGTTTTATCTTGATCTCTAGTAAAAGCCAGTGGCGTTTAGATTGCAGTGTTGGTCACTCATATTGTTGTACAATTTCTGTCACTGGTGGTAATGAGAATATTGATGTCGGTTTGTTGCCAATATGATCGAATGTATGTGGACGCTGGTCCAGTGGGTATTCGGGCTCGTCTGTATAGAAGAAAGTAGGTGTTTGGCTGTGTGATTCGTGGCCAGTCGATTAAAATATCGTGATGATGAAACTATTGAAAGTTTAGGTCTGGTGCTTTTCGTTTTACATAAAGAGCTTCGTGTATGCATAAAACTAATTGATCGACTGGCCACGAATCATACAGCCCAACAACAATTAAGTAGCAACCAGGCAAGCCCGAACACCCATTAGACTAGCCTAAGCAAACATTCGCTTGGCAAAAAATTGAATAAAAAACACGAAAAAACGGCATCACTATCATCGTTAAAAGTGGGAGAAATTGTACATCTACATGAGCGATCAACATTGCAATCCGCACACTCTGCGCTAGCCTCCATTACAAAGTTGGACAAAAATGGACATAACGAAGTTCCCTGATGGACGCCATCGATGGTGAAATAGCGCTCCTTGTCCTTGTTGGGTGCAACAAGGTATTTGCATCCACTGTCCTCCTTATGAAGCTGCAAAATAGATATCAAGCTTATTTGGTAAAATATTGTACCTTAATGCAGTTTGGAACCCTAAATTATCAAAAGTTGTCGTGAAAAAAATTGTACACTTGCACAACTTTAGTGCGGAATGAAATACTTCTGTATTTTCATAAATGACAAAGCTAGGGACAGACTTTTCTAGCTTTTGCGATTCTTATCTTCATCTCGTCACACAGTTTACCTGAACTATTGAGACAACTAGATAGATAAGTGAACTGATCAATAATTTCCATACCGTTATCTTGAGGCCACAGCGTTAAAGTGAAAATGAGTGATTTTGCAGCAGTTTCATACATTTTAAGATAGAAAACGTCACACCTAAAGACAGAATGACCACTAATCTATTCACGATAGCCTTGGTAGCATATTGATTGTCGAATAACGAAACAGAAAAGTCTGCATAATCAAGATCAACTAATCAACCATCTTAGAGAGCCTAAACGCTAGCCTCCATTACAAAGTTGAACAAAAATGGACATAACGAGTTTCCCTGATGGACACCACTGATGATAAAATAGCGTTACATTGTTTGCCGTCGCATTCTGATGATGATCACGGAAGGTCGTAGCGCGTCAGTGTGTTGCGGCTGGCGGTAGTTTTGTTATGTTGTTCGACGACTGGCTAAATACAATGGGATTGGTGTTTACTCCAAGATACAAATACTACCCTATATTCTATTATATGAATATAAATAATTGCAACAAAATAAACTAGAACAAAAGTCAGACGACCGACCAGCAATAGCTAACGGTACGGACGGTTCTACGAGTAAATTTTCCCGTGTAAAAAGTATTTTCTTATCCATCACTTTAAAACAAACTACGATACTTCAATCGATCCTACCAATTCTTTAAGTCAAATTCGCTAGCTTGAGAAAAATACCAATCCCATTATATTTAACCAGTCGCACACCATAGCAAAACTATCAATGGCCATACCTACTGACACATTTCGAATTTCCATGGTCATCAACAGAGCACAACGACAAACTGTAATGTATAAGGAAAGCAGAATTAGATATACGGCTCTCACCTCTAGCAGTCTGGTATACATTATACCTTTTCTTTCTTTAAATCAAGTTTGCGTGCTTGACGTAAACACCAATCCCAATGTATTTAGCCAACTGTCGAACAACATAGCAAAACTACCGTCAAGTACACGTAGTGGCGCGTTTCGACCTTCCTTGATCATTATTAGAGTACGACGGCAAACTAGCCAGTGAAGTTCAAACCGCAATGCGTATATATGAAAAATAAAAATAGATAAGCAAATCTCACCTCTTGATTGGATGATGATCGTGGTGGGTAGAAACGCGTCAGTACGTGTAACTGACGGAAGTTTTGCTGTTGTGCGACGACTGGTTAAATATATTGAGACGTGTTTACTTCAAACTCGCAAACAATGATTGTTTACATTGTACCTGACTGGAATTATCCGTCACAATTTATATGCAGTCGGGAACGTTATTTTCTTTTAGCTTTCGCCAAACGTATATAAATTTTACGAGTTAAAAACAACAATACTGATATTTTGCAAATTTCTGTGCTATTTTCATTGCTAACATTCACAAGTTCCAGAAACCATAGAAGGATGAATACAGGCAACGCAATCTCTAAAGCATCAGAAGATAATCCACGTCACCTCCCTCACACACAGACACACACAGTGATTGAATGAAGATTGTTTTGCGAATCTGGAATAATTGAAATTACCTGATCTGCGTTTTGACTAACGCAGCTTTCATTGTTCCAGTAGTTTTCTTTGCTTGAAATATTTTCCATACTCTCATTGTGAATTATCGGGAAATCCGATAGAAAATTCAGGCCTATCTTTCAAATAGTCTCCAGTTCTACTTAGTTCTATACTTCGAGAGGCTGATGTATAAATATATGGAAAGGAACATGTATGCATTCGTGTATTTATGTATGTATGCATGTATGTATGTATGCATGCATGTATGTATGTATATATGCATGCATGCATGCATGCATGTATATGTATGTATGTATGTATGTATGTATGTATGTATGTATGTATGTATGTATGTATGTATGTATGTATGTATGTATGTATGTATGTATGTATGTATGTATGTATGTATGTATGTATGTATGTATGTATGTATGTATGTATGTATGTATGTATGTATGTATGTATGTATGTATGTATGTATATGTGTATGTATGTATTTATGTATTTATGTATGCATGTATGTATGTATGTATGTATGTATGTATGTATGTATGTGTATGTATGTATGTATGTATTTCTGTATGCATGTATGTATGTATGTATGCATGTATGTATATATGTATGTATGCGTGTATGTATGTATGTATGTAGGTGTGTATGTATGTATTTATGTATGTATGTGTGTGTATGCGAGCATTTGTGTGGTGTTCATCGTAATAAAACAATAACAGAACAAGAATATCACGCGTAAGTGCAGCTGCAATCTGCGTGACTCATTATAAAATAAACTAATATGAAAAATAAATCGAATAAGCCTGTCTCAGCATTCAACAAAAAATAGTGTAGTGAAACTCTCCGCTGTCAGTTATTTTAGCAGAAACCGACGAAAATTACTGCAAAGGAGTAACAAAAATGCAACTTTTGCATTAAACTTAATCAATTTCCACAGACAACAATACTACAGAATTCAGTCACCAACGCTTCACAGTCAACTATCAATGAGAAATATAAGAACTAACATTTTTTAACCATAATAATGACAAAATAATTTTTTAAATTTTAAAGTAAAGATTTATAACTAGAAGAATCTAGATCGGATAGAGATGCCTATGTAACACACAGTAGCGAGGCAACCTATACCTATACACAATACAACGTTAAATTAAAAAAATACCGAAAACGTAGCTTCATGTAAACAATCATTGATTGCGCGGGTGGTTGTAAGAATTCAGTACGTGTGGATGATGGTAGTTTTGTTATGTTGTTCGACGACAGGTTAAATACAGTGGGGTTGGTGCTTATTTCAAGCTTGCAAACTTGACTTAAAGAATGTAGCTTCATTGCAGTTCTCAGTGCAGCACTTAATAAATACGAAAAAACCTCGCAGTAAACTTGGCCTATCTACTAGAATTCCGCAACAATGAAGTCATTGATCTCGATTCGATGCCATATGGCACACGGATTCCAACTAAGAATTCTGATGCGCGTGTGACTCCCAGCTTGATTGACGTATAGATCCAATTCTACTACATTATTTTAGTTGACATTATCTGCTTCTGCAATGTTAAAATTTGCCATCTTTCTTATGCTTTTCTTATGCCAATATGGCACCGGCGACGAGAAAAATACTCTACTGGACAATCCAATTAAATGCAAATTTTAAATATAACAGAGCCAGAGCAATTGATGGAGCCTTACTTGTCTGTCTAACGAGGCATACTTGACCGAACCAAAATTTCGAATGCGGATATCAGCAATGTGTATTCGATGTGAACCTATTTTTAGCCATTTTACTTAAAAAGTGTGGTCGAATGCCTGTAGGCATCAACGATCTTCGATCAAAACGGTCCAAGTTTCAGGAAAAAGGTGCACATACGACAGTTAAGGCAGAATGAGATATTGCGTTTCTCCATAAATGGTGAAGGTTGAAGAAAGATAAACTTGCTTTCGTGTTTTTTTATATTCACTTCGTCACCCATATTGCCTGTGTTATTCTTACGGCTACCACGATATTTAAACATGTACAACACATCAATATATTTACCTTGAAGCCGCATAATTGAAAAAGTGATGGTTGATCCTGTAGGGACATCTTAAATTTGCAGGGTGCGAATTCCATACTGAAAAACTACGACCAATCTACTGAAGGTGGCTTGGGCAGAATCTCGCTTGACAACTAGAGATAATATCACCTGCATATTCCAGATTGACTAATCTACCGCCATGAAGACCTTCGACGTCTACATCCTTAACGTATAGAGGAACAAAGTTCACAAAAATAAACGAAAATATGGACTGTGACCATCTTTGACAGACACCACTGCTGAACGAAAACTGCAATAGTTGATTGGTTGTGCAGAGAGCACATACAATATGTACAAATTTGGTGGGCATACCAATTTTCGACAGAATATTGAATAAAGAATCGCGAACTATGGATTCAAGTGCACTTTTGAAGTCTAGAAATACGGCTGCTGTTGGACCGCAATATGCATGTCACTATTCGAGTACTTGCCTTAAGGTAAACATAGTGTTTATACAACATCGCCCTGACTGGTACCGGACTTGTTCTTCTCTACCATGTGAATCACTCAGAGCGCTGAGACGCCGTAAGCTAATAAAAGAATATAACTTACATACGACTGTAGTCATACAACAGTTATGAGACGAATTACGATCGCCCTATTTAAAGACAGGAAATATGGTCCACCTGCGCCAAGCAGCCGGCACGTTCCAAAAACATTGATAGTCCTGGATTCAACCACGCCACCCATAAATTGGAGTTCACAATTTTCCAGAGGCTGGAGGACATCATGTGACGCGACACCTTTCATAACGTCTGAATTTTGTGCCACTCAACTATAAACAAAGTTTCGCGTAGCTAGCCAACGATCAATTGCCAGTACCACTTCACACTGGACTAAAAGTCTATCTACCACCTAGATGCAATTCTGCGTCCCTGAAACGTTCAATATGAGCATTCATGCCATCCATGTCCAAAAAATATCTTAACTTCCTTATCTACTCAGTAATGAGCTTATGGTGGCATAGAAAGCGTACATGCTGTAGTTTTGTGTTGCACTCAGTGGAAGCATGTGCGGATACAAAAAAGGCAACGATGATTATAGTTTTTATCCTAGATTTCAGTTGATGCGTTCAAGCGTGCCGGAAAACATCGGCTGTTTTCAGAAATTCATTCTGTTAAACTAGCTTTAGCTCGAGAGTTAAGGATAATACCGATACCCGATTTTCCGATTTGAAGAATTTCAACAGTACCAGAAGTTCGAAGTCAATAAAGCGTAGATAAAAATGGCGCACCCAGTACCGTAATACTCGTATGTTCATTTATTCTAGCTTCGAGGGCGTAACAAATAGCAATTTCAAATTTATCCAGCGTGCTATAGATACTCATTGTTCGCACATTTAAATTAGCTGAAGTGAAAACCTAACTTAGGCTTAGGTGATGGTAGTTCAGATTAACTAGTTTCGATATTTAGTAATCCAAAAATGGAATCACTGTTTTGATCAACACAAACCATATTCATATCATCAAACTGAGCACTATTGTTGGAATAAACATAGGCAGAATTGGAAACGCAGGTGTCTTAATTAGCCCGATTTAACTTATTCACCATGCACGACTCAACAGATAAGGCGACCCTTCTATCTCTGCGCGTCTGCCGATGCACTTTAGATTAAACATAGCTCGCGCATTCCAAACGAAGTTGGTTTGTATCTAGTTTGCCTCCTCTAAGAAAGTCTGCAAAAAAGGCTGACGAGCATTATCTGCGCAAACGCCAGTGGCCGAAACTTGCTCGTCACGTCATTTCGCTACTACCCATTCAACACTGAGTGTCATAGTGTAATTAAACCGAACACAAGGCCTCACACGAAACGGGATGATGGCTGTAACCCATTAAACCCGGCAAATTTCATACTGCATTTACCGGGCTGACCAACTAGTGTCCGCCGGAATTACCATGGTTACGCGTCATGAATTGAAATCATAATGAAATTTCTTGAACGCGACAATACTTATGCGAAAACGTAGAGAAAAAGAGCTTAGCAAATGAAGAATAAGTATCCTCGTGAAGGTTAATTGTAAAAACAAGTTAACCAGCGTAAATAGATCATCCGCCAAGTTTTTTTCCTTAACTTCAATGTGATATTTCCCATTTACAAAAACTTTGCATATCAACTTTGAAAAGTAGCAAATGTCAAGTTCTATATTTTGGCAGATTAGTAGCATTTGCCATCGTTCTTCAAACAGCCCATGTAGCACAATTTATCAAATAAATTATCCACGCTAACACTATTTTAAGTCTAACAACCAGATAATGTTGTTCTACTGCAAGGAATTTCGCAGCTCATAATTGTACCATATGAACTGATATGTTTGTTTATTTGTACACACATTTATATTAACACCGTTCGTATACTAACATGTTTTGTTTTGTCTTTTAGCATGTATATCTGCATTATATGATGAATAAAGCCTAATATTTTAGGCAACTCTTTCTTCTGACTTGTCTAATCATTCTGCCCGTTTGCTGTGCTTGTTACTGTGATTCAGAACAATTTATTCATCATATAACCCAATCATGGAACGCCTAATAAGACCAGAACGATTTGATGTTGAACCTAGTGCACCAGATGCAGCAAAACAATGGAATCATTGGTATCGTACATTCTGTGGCCTCCTAAAAGCAGTCGAATCCATGAATCCGGATAAATTAGACACTCTTATTTCCTACGTCTCTCCTAACGTATATGAACACATCGTTGACTGTGATACTTATGATCATGCTA